>QRDG01002276.1:79723-229427 GCA_012064385.1 Puccinellia tenuiflora
TATAAAATTATTATTTTTCTGTCGAAATTTTCACGAGTGTTCGTTACTTGCGTATGTTTGTGTCCAATTTTTTCAGATTTTTTCGAAGCATTTTCATATTCTGCACCCGGGTGCCAAAGTGGATTTCCGATAACATACCGATTTGTAAATATACATACCATGAAGATGAGCATCCAACGAATTTGTGAAACCGTGGTTGTAGATGCTCTAAGCACGCGCTTTACGCTGGTAGTAAACCACGGCAAAGAGAATGTTGTTGTGAAGAATGTACTACTGCATGAGACGTCTTAACATTTGTCATGCAAATGAAACGAGAAGCACATGAACGTGTTGGGGCGAAACGAAAAAAGATTCACCCATAAGGGCGACGTGTCATGAGGAGATGCATCGGGTGCACTAGAACAGAAAGAGACGCACGTACTGTTCACGTTTTATGAGTTTTTGACCAAACTTCGCCATCGCTCGTGATCATGCCATCAAGTGTAAGCCAGCGCGCGAGTCCTTTATTTTAGTTTCTTTTGGTCAATCTCGCACCCACGTGTCCGGCCGGCAATTGGAATTTGTCAGATGCCACGTTCGAGTGTCACAATCACGCACGTGTGTAGAATAGTGTGATGATGATGTGAGCGGCAGATAATTATGGCGACCAACTTGCATGCCTGTGGTATTAGACAATCTAACCTAATTTGGTGAAGGCAGAAAAGTTCGATAAAAAAATCATGAGGAAAGCAAAGATGTCTCGGCTCAACCAAACATTCTTAGACAGAGGTATCGATAAAGAAATGGTGAAGACATCACAAAAGTGTTACCGACATAGTAGTACAGAAGACATGCCAAAACAATAAGAATGAACTCCTTTTGGTGGGTTTCTGCTTCCGAATTAATTAGGCTGATTATAGAATGTGTGCAAAGTCAACTGTTCGTTAGACGAAATAGCAACAGTGTCAAGCCAGTAAGGTAGGGATCATCTATTTGTTAGACATAAAAGCATCGCCGTCTTTGCATCAAGACCAGAATATTGCGCCGTACGACGACTACGACATCTGGTCAAAGAAAGTGTGATAAGTTACTTTCTATACATCTGGAGATGCATCTAGAGTTCTAGTCTTCTAGACACATGGAGGTGGGAAAAGAACATGCCTCCTATTTTAGGAGCCAAAGATGGTACGAACCTGCATGTTTAAACAACACAAAAAAATAGTCTGTAAATTAAATGTTGTTACAAAGAACAGTTTTGTGTTCTCCGGCCGAAACGACCATTTATGAATACAGCCATACAGGCATTTCTGGTTCACATGAGAAAACCCCCAACATTGCTTAGGTATAGTACGTATTATTCACTTTGTATCAAAATATAAGATGTTTTAGCATTTCTCTTCCATCTGTATGTAGACATGTTTTAGTGTAAGATTTATTTAAGCTTGCACTAAAACATGTCTAGATACGGATGAAAAAAAAATGCCAAAACATTTTATATTTTGATACGAAGGGATAGCTATCAAAACGCTCAGATAACTTTGACCTAGAACACCGAGCTAACTCTCTCCTGAAACCATATTACCCAAATGATCCTGGTTCCTGAACCGGCCCCAACAATAACCCAAACACGGAGGTGATCGCACCTCAAAACCCCTTTTGACAATGAAATTTAGGGCGTGTTCGGCAACGGCCTAGCTTCTCAAAATCCTCAGATCCGGCTCCACGAGCTCAGTTCCAGCGTCTGTATTGGAGCACCAAACGTTCGGTGCAGCTCCACAACTTTAGAATGGGCCGGGAGCCATTAGGGTGTTTTGGGCCCGTGTTGGTAGGAGCAATTGAGCCCACAGGAACAGATCCTGGTCGTCTTCCCCATCCAACTCACGACCGATTCCTCCCCTGACGTCAAGGAACGGGTCGATTCCCCTCACCCTGGCACCATCCCGACGAACAGGTTGATGCCCTCACCTTCCCGCAAACAAGCCTCGCCCAGGAACGGATCGCGGCTTCCCGGAGCAGCATACGTGGAGGTGTGCGAGGAGGAGTAGTAGGGCCCAAGATCGGGGGCGGCGCGAGAAGCTTGAGGACGGCGTGATGGCGTTGGGAAGGGGATTTAGGATGTGCTGGCGAGCTAGGAGGACGGCGGCGACCACGGGGG
This sequence comes from Puccinellia tenuiflora, assembly GCA_012064385.1. Taxonomy (NCBI): domain Eukaryota; kingdom Viridiplantae; phylum Streptophyta; class Magnoliopsida; order Poales; family Poaceae; genus Puccinellia; species Puccinellia tenuiflora. Next base: position 81,858 of record QRDG01002276.1, read on the forward strand.
AGGGCGGGCGCCTACAGGAGGCCGTGCTCGGGTGGGGCGTTGCGAGGAGTTAAACGGCGAGCTCGGGGGGCGCGTGTGGATGAGACGGAGCTGGCGGCGGAGCGTCTAGGGCATGGGTTCTGCCGGAGTTGCGGCCGGGGCCTGGGTCGCTGCCGGCCGGAAGCGGCGGCGGCCAACGAGGTTCACTCGGGAGATGTTTGCGCGTACCAGGAGGAAGAAAAGAGAAAGCGAAAGCGAAACGGTAAGTTACTTGGCGGTGGCATTCCTTGTAAATTTGGGCTGCTCCGGGATGTGCTGCTCCGTGGATTTGCAAAAGAGGTGCTCCAAATTTTACACTGCCAAATTGGTCAGCTTCACGGATCTGGCTTCCTGAAGCTGGCGTGTTCGGTGCTGCTCCTAGCTGGAGCAACGGAAGCTGGAAGCTGGGCTGTTGCCGAACACGCCCTTAGGGCAAATCTAGAGGCTAGGAATTTCACACAAATCGATTCATTTCTAGCATGAACAAAAAGATCTTACATCAATGGACGGATGGTCAGGGAGAACTGAGGTCAAACACATCAAGCCGTCAAAACAACCAGGACGGCAGATGGAGTCAAACTGGTATGGAAAATTAGTTCGCGGAAACCCAGAACCTGATAGTGATAGGTGACAGCCTGACTATGAAACCGAAACAAAATTCTACTCATATAATGGTTTGTTGGACTGAATTTGCAGAACAGAGCTCTCAGCATCAGAAAACAGGGTTCTGGCACCGGCAGATGATGGATCGCCACGGAGGGAACAGCTCTGACCAGTCAAGATGAAGAATAGATGGGAAAAACAAAATGCCACGCGTCAATATCTGATAAAGTTGCTCAACCAGGACACCTGAAGAATTACATGCATTTTCTACCAGTTTCATGCCAGCATCACCGAAGTTCATTGTTCAATTTGTGAGATTGAATCTCGAAACCAACACACTCATGCAGTCATACTCGTGCAGATTTATCAGGGACATCACTGGAAACCAGAACATGGATACAGCATGATTCTGGTATGATGGCCCAAGGTCAGCATCTCTGTCCTGTAACAACAGTCAAGTGAGCAACACAATACAATCCAACTCCTGCCTCGGTTTTATATGGTTTCCTGGATACTACCAACCACCCACATTAAGTTAAACTAACAATGATCCTGCCTCGTATAGACCTCATAAGAAGGTACAGAATTAGTAAAATGAGATGTAGTATGTGAGTTTCCTCTTGTGCTGCTTCTCGAATGCAGCAATCAGGTCATCAATGATTTCCTCCCAATCATCATGCACTCCTTCAAGCTGAAAAAGGGACAGATAAGTTAACTTCAGTAACATGAAACTGTTAAACATACCCACATTTCACAAAGTGCATGCCTACCATGTGCAAACTAAGGTGTAAATATATCGAATTCTATATTCCAATATCGATTGAAACAGTGCAAGGCCTGTCAAAATCTATTTACAATATACCCTCAGAACAACGAAATCGTTGCAAAACAGTTAGCGAATTAGGGGTAGCATAAAAGAGCAACAAGTAATTTATCCCACCATTGATGTGAAAGGAAACTCCATTAAGATGAGTGCAAGAAAAATCCAAACACAGGTTTTCACTGTGAAGAGGGTATTCTGGGGATTCATGTTATCTTTCAAGGAACAGGCAGGTGTACAAATTTGTTCTCCAATATAATTTGTTGGTGACCTTGCTATATTTCTAAAAACAATAACATACCAATTTTTAAAATATATATAACATTAAGATATGAGCATCCAAGCAGAATATCAAATATTAAATGAAGATATTACACCAAAAAGGTACAGTATAAGTACCCACTGTTCTGTGAACATAGATTCAGCATACAAATCCACAGATAGCATGAAGCAGCATACAAAAGATACCAGTTTATAATAGGTATACAAAATGATGATGAATATATCACCACCCAAAGAGAATATCCAAATATTAGAGTGGATATACTCAATTGCGAAGGTAAATTTAAAGCACCTACGTTTTTGTGAACATGGACAGGACATATCGATCCACAGATACGACTAACAAACACCCATGGTAATATGGTATACATGATGACTGGACAGATGAATTTCATTTCTGCAATTTGAGATCATTCAGTATTCAAAATGCATTCACCCTTCGATACAAGCCTAGGGACATATGGAGGTGGTTAATATACTGATGCCAGCACAGTAGGAAATCACTGCGAAGGTAATGAAAGAAGCAACATGAAAAGGAAGGAAAAAGCTATCACACATGGTGGAAAGTACAAAAGGAGCCACAGGTAGCAAGATGCCAACAAGGACAGCAAGGAGAGCTATGGCTCTGGCTCCGGCAGCGGCCAAAACAATGGGAAGGATCAAGGAAAGAGCTGATCCTAGCGAAGGTGAAGACAATGCTTAGGGGTCACAGGCAAAGAATATTATGTGAATTCACATGGCCCATAGCTGTTATATACAAGGATACTAGCAGGTATAATTGACCAACACTACCTTGTTGGTGTTCTTTGAAGTGCCAAGTTGGCAAGTACACGAGAGTATACCCATACAGTAACAATAACAATGCCAATAAAAGTCCCCCGTACACTTGGATTGGCTGTTTGGATCTGCAATAATGAATCCATGATGTTCTTCTAACAAAGTCTTCTTTAGGAAATGGAATTATAATCGTGTGAGTTGCAACTGTTGGCCTGATTTAATCTTGTCATGGTGTAAACTGCACATATAGGTTGTGTGCAGAGTATAGTGTGAACACACATAGGTTGTGTGAGAGCTATCCTTGCTTAGGAGTTAAGTTAGTAGGTGCTAGTATGTTCTAGACTACTATTTATATGTAATTCTTAGGCTGGACCTCAGTAGAGAGCGGTAGAAGGCTCTAGAATGTTGTAGCACCAGCCTTGAACCTCTATATAAAGAGAGGCACCCCATGTATGAAAAGCAAGAGAGTTGGAGAGCATTAGTTGCTGCTCCTGTAAGGTCCTAGCATAGGTTGCTGAGGGCAAGTAAGTTGCAAGCCAATGTCCTAGCATAGGTTGCTGAGGGCGAGCATAGGTTGCTAAGGTTTGCCAGCATTTGTTGCTGTGGTGTAGCATAGGCATAGGTTGCCAAGCTTGTAGGCATTCGTTACCTGTTGCATTCGTTGCTACAAAGTCTAATAGAAAAGGAAGGCATATGTTGCCTGAAACTAGTGTGCTCCTCTCTAGTTCAAGTCCCCTGTTTTCTTCATTGGCTCAAGAGGGAGAACAGAGAGAACAGAGAATAGAGAGGGAACTCCCAACAATTGGTATCAGAGCCTCAAGATTCGAGGACCAAGAAGGACCGTGTGTCGGTCCCATGGAAGCTGGATGTGTGTCGTCCAATGACGTGATCAATCGAGGAAGGGTGATCGTGGTGCTGTCCATGGTCATGCCGGCTGCCAGAACGACGAGGACAATAGCAACGACTCCGAGACCAGTGTGCGTAGTGGGCGCAAGGCTGGAAAGAAGAAGGGGAAGTGCTACGATTGTGGCATCCGTGGTCACTGCTCGTCCGACAACGAAACCGGAAGAAAGAACAAGTGTTTTTCGCGTCGGCGGATGAACATCCAGCGCTGATTGAAGATGACAAGATTAGGGGGGGGTGATTGTTGGCCTGATTTAATCTTGTCATGGTGTAAACTGCACATATAGGTTGTGTGCAGAGTATAGTGTGAACACACATAGGTTGTGTGAGAGCTATCCTTGCTTAGGAGTTAAGTTAGTAGGTGCTAGTATGTTCTAGACTACTATTTATATGTAATTCTTAGGCTGGACCTCAGTAGAGAGCGGTAGAAGGCTCTAGAATGTTGTAGCACCAGCCTTGAACCCTCTATATAAAGAGAGGCACCCCATGTATGAAAAGCAAGAGAGTTGGAGAGCATTAGTTGCTGCTCCTGTAAGGTCCTAGCATAGGTTGCTGAGGGCAAGTAAGTTGCAAGCCAATGTCCTAGCATAGGTGCTGAGGGCGAGCATAGGTTGCTAAGGTTTGCCAGCATTTGTTGCTGTGGTGTAGCATAGGCATAGGTTGCCAAGCTTGTAGGCATTCGTTGCCTGTTGCATTCGTTGCTACAAAGTCTAATAGAAAAGGAAGGCATATGTTGCCTGAAACTTGTGTGCTCCTCTCTAGTTCAAGTCCCCTGTTTTCTTCATTGGCTCAAGAGGGAGAACAGAGAGAACAGAGAATAGAGAGGGAACTCCCAACAGCAACATCGGCCACTCCATGTCGCACTGGCGTGAGAAATGGAGTGGCATATCCTGAAACGCCGACCTTTGGCTCGGCATATCCTGAAGATTCCATATGTTTAAAATATGTGTGGATATCAACTCCACTGACCTTCATGGTGATTGACAGTGGCGGAGGCAGGATGGGAGTGCGCCCCGGGCCACTTCGCTGCTACAGTGCCACGATACAGTAAATAATCTACAGTATAGCCTGCATGCCATTGCTATGCCCCGGGCCATGGCCATGGTTGCCCGGGGTGTGGCTCCGCCCCTGGTGATTGAGATGCTAGACTTGATCAAGAGTAGTTCTTTATTGATGGTTACTTTCTGTTTCATCATAAATGATGAACCTGCTCAGAGCGTTCTGTTCGTTGCTGCATGTGGATTGGCTATGACACTAGGATCTCATAGGATAACTTAAGTGTCCTACTTATTCTTTGTCGGAAAAAAGGTGCTGTACTGATTAAGTACCTGCTGATGAAGATTGAAAAGGATGAGGACAGAGCTTTGAAAGGGAGGCCTAAGAGGATAATTTCCGCAAGAATATGTCAATTGTGATGGACGATTTGTTTCCATTTCGATTTTTTTAATTCATTGTGAAGCTTGTGAAAACTTACAAACCTGCACTGAGATGTAAATGGTCTGGAGCCTCATCGCCATTTACTATTTTATTACTTGAAAAAGAATCTTTTCTACATATCCAGATTTTAAGTATAGACCCATCCCATTTAGCATGTCGTGTCCTAGTGGCCAGGGGAACTATAAATTAGTTCGTCACTATGAGTAGCAATCAGCCCTTTTATTTACAAAATCAATTTCCAGATAACCACACAAAGATATGTGTTTACTGGTGATTAAAAACCAATGGAAGGAATAACTATGCACGCTATAGATATAGTGCTGTTCGAATACCTTCTGACACAAATCTAAAGCAAGCTTCGCCCCAATACTGGCTTCTTCATGGTTATCTTTGACATCCATATTGATTATCAGCACGCTCTTAAATAGCCTCGGCTCGCGGTTATTCATATCTGCACACAAACAAATATCAGCCAAAGTGAATACCAACACAACCATGTATCCTATAGATCTCCAAGTGATTAGACCTCGATGCATTTTCAAGACCAAAATAGTGCCCCGGCACCTGTTAGTTGATTACCTTCAACGACTAAGTCAAAGACCCGCTCCTCAAAGGTGAGTATCATTTCAAACACACCATCGCCCGCATTATCCTGCCACCTCTGCGGCGCCAGCTTCACCGAGATGTTCCTCTTCAGCATTGGCAGCAGGCCGTTCCTCTTGTACCTGGATGGGTCACCAGTTCACCACAAATCCAAAGTGAGCAGGGGAACGTGCGCGTTAGAGCAATCCATAGAGGAAACATCGGGCTACCAGTTATCTCAATGTTTTAATAACGCGAACAAACAAACAAGAGGAAAACGCAATGCTGCAATTTTTTCTCAAATCAGTAAAGATTCCATACTTCTGAATCAAAACTGACATTTCAAAATCGAGAAATCCCAGATTTAGCTATTTTTCCTCCTAATCCAACCCTAGTTCTTCTAAATTCCAACCGAAATCCTAACAAAAGCCTCTACGAGCACAAGGTGACCAAGAACCTAGTAATAAGTAAGCAGGGGAGAGATGGGATTAGAGTAGTACGGACAAGTCGGGGTCCTTGCGGCGGAGGTCGTCGTAGATGCTGCCGTAGGGGGTGCCGAAGTCGTAGACGTTGGGCTCGTGCATCGACGGACCCGGGAGCTTGACCTGGGAGCCGGTGCCGTAGGACTCGACGTCGAGGGCCGCGCGGCCCAGCACCGCGTGCGCCTCCATGCTCCGGTTCATGTTCGACGAGCACACCATCGCGAACCTCCACCTCTTCTGCTGCGTCGCCATCCCCGCTCCTCCGCGGCTTGGGTGCTCGCCGCTCCTCGCCGCCGGCAGGGTGGGTCAGGCCGTCGGGCTCTCTCTGACAGATCTCTGAACCTTCGCCTGTGCGATGTGGCTGTGCGTTTGCTTCGAGATTCGGGCGCGGGAGCCGAAGCTAAGCTAGGCCGCGCCGGGCCGGGCCGGGCCGGGCCAGGCCAGCCACATCATGGGCTGGGGCTGTGTTTGGACGTTTGGTTGCTCGTAAAACACTTGGCAACTAAGTATATATTTCACCCCGCAAATATATAGGATTGGAGCAAAATCCTTCTAAACAAAAAATTGGTATGACTTGAAACCTCAAATCCTCAATACCATCTAAATCACGCCCTAAGAGTGGTTTTTGCTAAATTTAGGCGGTTTTGGATAAATTTGGGTTGTTTTGCTTGTTGACGTGACTGGCTGATGTGGCACTTACTCGTGGACCCCACATGTCAGCCAGCGCTTGGTGGCATTTCTTGGACGGGACTGGCAAAGGCATGAGGTAGGACTTGGACGGGAGCTGCAACGAGGCACGGGGGCAGCGATCGTCGTCGTTCCACGATGAAAGAACGAGATGTCGCCTAGAGGGGGGTGAATAGGCGCTTTAAAACTTTTACGTTTAGGCTTGAATAAATGCGGAATAAAACTAATGTTTAATTTATCAAGCACAAAACCTAATATACTAGGTTCACCTATGTGCACCAACAACTTATGGTAGGCAAGTTAACAACAAAGATAGCAAGATATAGTACTTCAAGCTCGATGGCTATCACAAGGTAAATGCATAAGTAAAGGGGTTTGGTTATAGAGATAACCGATACAAGTGGAGACGGAGGTTTGATTCCCGTAGTTCCTTCCCAATGAAAGTACGTCTACGTTGGAGAGGTGTGGAGTCTCCTTGGCCCTCCTACAAGCACGTCCGTGCTCACCCTATTCTCCATGAGCTCCTCCTGTGGGGAATACCCGATGGGGGATTTGCTCATCCACTATGAGGTCGTCTTGAGGGCGTTGAACAAACGCGTACAATGAGGTCTTATTAAGGGCGTTGACTAAACCCGTACAATTTGCCGAGCCTACCTCCACACAATAGGAGGCTCCCATAGCACACACAACCGTATAGGGTGCACAATGCACCCAAGAGGCACAAGCTCTTGGGAGCCCTATGCACCCAAGAGTAACAAGCTTCTCAGACTTCAATCCCACATATCATCGTGGGGAACTCAAACCTATGCACCAAATGCAATGGCAAGAACACACTAAGTGGTCAAGTTCTTCTCTCCGAAATCCAACCAAAGCAACTAATTCTAGGGAGGGATTTGAGAGGAAGAACAAAGAGGAGAAACACTAAGAACTCCAAAATCTAGATCTACTAGGTTCCCCTCACTTAGAGCAGGAATTTATTGGTGAAATGGTAGATCTAGATCTCCTCTCTTGTTTCCTAAAGATGGTTAAGAATCATTGGAGGGAAGTGGAGGAAGCAAGCTCTCAAGAAGGTCAACAATGAAGGAGAGAGAGTGCAAAGAGTTGGATACCTATTGGGGAAGAAGACCCCTTAAAAAGGTGCCCTGAAAAAATGGCCGTTGGGCACAGATTCGCGCAGGGCCGGTAGTACCGGCCCAAAGGGCGGTACTACCGCCCTACGCGAAACAGCCCACCAACGGCACACTGCAGAGAAAACCCGCAGGGCCGGTAGTACCGGGTTCCCGGTACTACCGGAACCACTTCCGGGCAACTTCCGGTTAAAACAGGAGGTATCCAGTACCGAAAAACTTAAGCGAAAGTAGCCCCGGTACTAGGCCCAGTACTACCGGCCATGGTCCGGCCGGTACTACCGGCAAGTACAGCGGTACTACCGCCCAACAGCTAGAAGCAAAGAAACCCGCGAGGGCGAAACTTCCGGGAAAAAGCCCGGTACTTCCGATAAAAGGCCCGTTACTACCGGAAGAACTTCCGGGCCACTTCCGGAAAAAGACAGAAGCATAAAAACTTAAGCGTAAGTGGCCTCGGTACTAGGCCCGGCACTACCGGCCATGGGCCGGCCGGTACTACCTGTAACAGCCCCAGCTTTGTACTGAAAATACGAAGAATTTTTCCACTTTTTTGCATTCTTGTTTGCATCATGGCATGCATTTGAAATTGCTACTTCTAACAATCAACATATGAAGCAATTAAAATGGGGAAGCAAAGTTCCCAAACATCCAAACCAATGCAATTGCTTAACTTGGCAAACAAATCATTCTTGGACTTCCAAATTGTTTAGGAAGTTCCAAGTTTACATTTTATAACCAATTCTCAAAATCCAAATATTGCCAAATAAGAAATGAATTTGAGAATCCAAAATTGGTTCAATTCAAATGCTATTTTTGAAACCAAGTTAAACTTTCCAAAAATTCAAAATAAAATCATGGGGAGCTTCATTACTATATTGGGAGCCTCCATGAATAATTTGATTATCTTTGGAAATACTTAAGGGCTTCAGATAAATGCATTTTGCAATTTATCAAAAATGACCATATTGCAACAATATGAATAAATCTGAATCTAAACAATTTATTTTGGAGCTCAAATTTTTGTGAAGCTTCTACCTATCAAGGGGAGGCTTTATAAATTTTTGCAGAATTTATAAAAATGGTTTAGTGCCTAAATTAAATCGCTAAAGGGGCTGCTGGATCTTTTTGTAATTAAATAAAGTGAAGCCAGGGGGGTAATCGTAATTTTCTCCTTTTCTTCCTCTACCGTGGCGACAGGGCGCACTGGCGCCATGCCACCACCTCCTCTCGTGCCCATGCCGCCGCCCCCACCCGCGGACGCCATGCCCCCGTGGACATGGATGCGCCCCACGCGTTCGCCACCTACTCTGCTACCCATCCCCCCACATGCTCTCCCTTGTCTCGTTCCTTTGCTCCGCTTGAGCTTCACCCTGACCGCCGCCTCGGCCGAGCTCGTCGTCGTCGCCTCGGTCCACTACGAGCAGATCGACTCTGATAGGAAGCGCCCCCCTCGACCTCCTCTTCCTCCTCACCGGCGGAATCGAGCCGGGGAGGCTCGAATCGTCGCCGGCACCTCGTTTTCGTCCTCGACTACCTCCACCACTGCCGCCGCTCGCCGGGCCGATTCCGGCGTCTCCGTCCACCCCCGCCACCGTCGAGTGCTCACACGGAACCAGGGTGAGCACCGCATTTTTGGGCTCCTTTCCGCTCCCCCTCTCCCTCTTCCGCCGCCGGTAGCCGGCGTCACCGCCGCTCCCCACCGGCACAGTATGCCCGGCCTGGCACCGGCCTGTCCGGCCGAAGGCCGGCTGGCTCGGGCAGGTGCCCGGCCTGGTCTCGGCTTGGGCCGGCTGTGGGCCGGAGGCCTCGGGCACCCTCCCGGCCTGTTGCCCGGCCTGGGCCGGCCAAAGGCCGACGGTCTCGGGTCACTACCCGGCCTGTGGCCCGGCCTGGCCGGCATGTGGCCGGCCTGTCTGGCTATTTACATTTCCTTTTTGGAAATAAAATCAAATAAAATAATTGTTATCTTTTTAAATAATGCTCCAAATTTGACAAATCAAATATCAAATTGTTCAGAAAAACAAACTCTACATGTTAGAATCTTTACCTAATAATAAAGGCAGAGTTGCTTCTCCCAATTTTTTCGTCCAACTTTCTTATTACCCATATTTTCGAGCATAATTACGGACTCTGCCGTTTAAGTTGAAAAAACGGTTCGGTCAAAAATCTGGCTCGTTCACCACGCGCTCCGCCGTCTGTTGTTCCCCGGCCTCGCCCTTCTGAAGCTCCAACACGTGCTTCCATCTCCGGCGAGCACCTACCGGGCCTGGAAAAAAATCTTGGGCCTGAAGGGCAGCTCCCTCGCTCGATTGCGCCGCCGCCATCCCATCATCGACCTCCGGCGAGGCAGCCGCCGTCCCGTCCTCATCCTCCGACGAGGCACGACCCCGCCACCCAATTTCTCGAACCCATCGGCCTCCCAGTCTCCCGTCCAACTACAGCTCATCGCGCTCTCCGATTTCTCGCCCGTGGCTTCATCTGGCCGCTACTGTTGACCTGTGCCTGATGCATCGTGGTCGCCGTACCGTAGACCTCCCGCTGGTTGGCTGCGCGTAGAAGCCGCCCCATACTCGCGGGGCGCGTTCCCATTTGCAAGACGACGGGAGCGGCGGATTGGATGCCGGTGTTTCCTGTGCTCTGCTTTCTTGCTGCTCCGACAGTTACCCTGACTCAGAGCGCTTCTGTACATCAGTTGTAGGTGTGACTTCATGTTCCATAGACCATGGTGGTTTGAGTATTGCGCCTGATGTGTTTGCCGATTTGCTAAAGCTGCATCTGTATTCTAGGCCTTTCGATTCAATTTATATATGTATGCCCATGCCTTCTCCAATTTGACTGATGCTTATATGACAGACACTTGCAGTTCTTGCGTGAGTTCTTCTCCGAAAGAAAAAAGAAAAGGCACTCATCTTGCTAGAACCAGTTCTCATGCCTAGCACTACCATTTAACACACGTGCAGTTTCTGCAATGTTTCCTGCTGGTTAACTTTTTTGCCACCAATTAATAATCACTTCATACAGGGAGAAAATGCGTGTAAAAATATTATTGCACAAGGCCATGAACTTGGTTTCTATGATTCTAAAGATGGTACTGATGTGCTTAATTTGTTCAAACTTATGTTCTTGATTTTTCTCTCTGTTTCAGCTAAACTCTATGTGGCTTCCCTGTGGGGTTTAGACGAATTTGGTGGTTCAGGGCAAGTTGATCAATCTGATGATGTGTTGTCGATGATTAAGCTAGGTAAAGCATATGGACTGGTTTCTGCATGCAGCACCAGGACTGCGCATCATCTTTGGTTTTGTTTTTTTAGACCAAAAGAAGACTCTGCATTATCTTTGTTTAATTAGAGTATGTATGTGTGAATAGTTCCCTTCTTCCATCTCATACAGCTCAAAAGCTTCGGTTTCAGCGAGCATGCTGGTTGGCTATTTTTCAACCTTGCTCTTTAATATGCTGGGTGCTCTTTGAAGCATGTAATTATGCTTATTTTCCTTTGTCCAGGTGAGTTGAGGCGGACAACAAGGGCTGAGTTTGAGAAAAACACAATTTTGATGGTAGGTGAAGTATTAAATATTTAATTTGTGAAGGACTACAAAGAGTAAAAGGTCTTGATGAGATCGATGCTTGAGACGACATGAACAGTTAATTTGACTTGTGTATCAAGGGGTCTGGTAAAAAAATTATTCATGTTCCCACAGATTTTGGTAAAGACTAAATTTTGCATGAACTATGAATGTGTTTTACACATAATTTTCTTACTAAATTTGAATACATACCAATTCTCCACAATGTTACATGTCAAAAGCGAGCAGGAGTATGAGGGATGGTGTATGGACCAGGTGCAGATAGTAGCTCATAGAGAGCGACTCTCACGTTTAGGTCGATGAGATTCGGTTTTAAAGTTTTAGAAAATTCTTTGCACTGTCGCGGTTCCGTGACATGTGTGCATATGGTGGCTGAGCTCATCGCTTTGGGATTGATCTCGTTCGGACGCGTTTTGATCAATTAGACACCACGGTATGGCGAGGCGGGAAGGGGTTATCTTGAGCCATGCTTATTGGTCTAAGCGTGTTTTCTTCCGTTGCAACGCACGGGCATGTTTGCTAGTAATTGTAATGGTCTTTTGAAATTATATTTTTGCCTTTATTTAAGAATTCCTAAAGTGGCATAAATAATATCAAATTGGAAAAAATCATTAACTTGTTAAATATTAAACCAAAAATTATGAATAAAGTATCAATGTGATCAGCACTTCAAATGCTATCAAACCACACTAATATAGCATCATGATCACAAATATTTATTTGATGTTATTATTTAAATGATTAAAAGCATTAAATTCAAATAATCATTTAATTCGATATTTATTCATCGATACTCGAAAAATTACAAATAAGGTACCAAAACGATCAGAAGAATAATACCTATCCTTTCAAATCATGATCATGCATATTTAAGCCACTTTGTAATAATGTAATAATTTTATAAATAATGTGGCCATTAAGTTAAATATGGGGTTGCTTCCAAATAATTGCACTAATTATTTGGCACCCTATTTAATTGTGTTAGTTAAGTTATATGATGTTATCATTGCATGAAATTGACATACCATCATGATTGTGCATTGCACCTTGTCTTCGTGTTATTTATTTTGTTCTTCTATTTATTGCTTGGGTATCGATAGATTCCGGAGTGGAGGTTAACCCTACCTACCCCGACGAGCCATACTACACGCCCCGGCAGCAAGGCAAGATATAACCTAACCTTCTTGGCATCTAGCATCCTACTGTTTTATAAACTTATTTTATCCACCATAATATTGCATTTGATTCTATGTCAACTCTTGGGCAATACTAGAGTATCCTATGAATGCATGTTTTCCCCCCCGAACCAATTCATGTTTCCTTACCTATGAACCCTAGGTTTGATGTGTTGGCCTGAGACAAAGATATAATTGGTTGTTGATATATGCTTAGCTATGCTTAGCCATGCTTAGTCGGATGCTATTTATGTCCGTTGATTAAATTCCATAATTATGATGTTGATGGAATGTTTCGGACATGGTGGTTATTGTGATGCTTAATTAAAATGCTAAGAAGGCTTGGATGAGTTGCCATCGGGGATGGTGTTTTGCCTCATTCTTGCCCCTAGGTGCGAGTTCTTTACCTCTTGAACCAAGACGAGCGTGCTTCCATTGGTGGGAGTATGGGCTCCTTACTAACTGAATAACTTGTGCGGGCGTATCCAAGGGTCCTCTAGTTTGCTATTTCCATTTGCGCGTGGGTGTGTGAGCGGAAAAAGAAACGATGAGGATGGTGGTGTTTAGGACGTGGCGATGGGGGCAGGGGCTGAAATAGGCTGGGTAAACTTGTCCTGTCGCCACAGATGACTCTTGGATAGTCTCATGCGAGGTAAAGGTTTAACCGCGCCCACTCGCCGGCCTTCCCCAAAAGAGGGCCAATCAGGTGAGCCGGACGGTACCAATGGGTAAATTAGTACACCCCTGCAGGGTTAAATCTTTTCGAAAAGCCGTGTCCGCGGTTATGGACGACTTGGGAATAGACGATAAGATCATAGAGAACCGGAACATTTTAATTAATTAGGCAGCTAGAGGTTGCATAATCAACGTGTGATAAAAGGTTTATTTCCTCGAGGGTGATTCGAGGGAGTGCCTTGGTGAAGATGAGATGTTTCTGGTTACAAATGGTTCGATGAGAACCAAAGATGAAAATTCTATCTTACCCCTTTTATAGTCGATGCCTTTGAGTCACTTATGTCTTTTATAAAGGAAGATTAGTTTTATGCAAAATAAATACTATACAGCTTTAGAGCCTCCGTCATCATTGGGCCTATATCGCCCTACTAAACTTGCGAGTACGTCGTACTCAGTCTCTCTTTGCTGCTTTTATAATCTGTTTCAGAGGAGGACGACACTGAGCCGACAGGTGGTTTCTTCTTGTACATCGACGAGTAGTTTGGGGTTCCCAGGTGGCAGCTTGGGACGTCGGAACAAGCTGGCTGGGTTTATGTTTATCTGTAGGCCTCTTAGGCCATATTTTGGATCTTGTTGTTAGACAACACTACCTCGCTTCCGCATGATGTAATGATGGGTCTGTGACCCCTGTGTGTGATTTGTATCTTTCTCATATATGAGTTAATTTATGATCTCTTTGTGTCGTAGAGTCTGTGATGTGCCAGTTGTTCCGCAGTCTTGATCTCTCTACTATATATGATAGCTATGTCTGAGCTTATGGCATAATCGAGGTGTTGCGTTGCCGATGATCCATTCCGAGCACGCCTGCAAAAGGTTTTGGCATGGGATTGGTAACCCTAGTAACCTTCGATTGTGTAGCATGACCGGTTGCACAAAGCTTGATTGTATAGTTCTGGGGTCGGGGCGCTACACTACCGGACATGAGCAAAGAGAGACCAGAGCTCCTCTTCTTCTGAGGGCAAGAAGCGCAGGGTCTTTGTGCCCTTCTGCGCTGTGCCTCGTGCACCTTTCGCGCCAAGGCCTTCAGGGTTCAGGCCACCTCCGCCTCGCCCAGCTACCTCGACCTTGGGTGTGGCTGGAAGTGGCTTCCGCCCTCAGCTGCCTCCACCGCCGTCGAGGCCCACTTGCTACAGCTCCCATCGACAACCAGAGCTCCTCTTCTTCTGAGGGCAAGAAGCGCAGGGTCTTTGTGCCCTTCAGCGTTGTGCCTCGTGCACCTTTCGCGCCAAGGCCTTCAGGGTTGAGGCCACCTCTGCCTCGCCCAGCTACCTCGACCTTGGGTGCGGCTGGAAGTGGCTTCCGCCCACTTGCTACAGTTGTGGCCAGCCGGGGCACTACTCCAGGGAGTGTCCCCAGAAGGCACCGGTTACCTCAGCACCTGCACCGGCTCCCTCTACCCCTGCCGCCAAGGCCATGACCGTCAGCCATGGCCGCCTGAACCACGTCTCGGCTGAAGGAGTCGAAGAGGACCCCGGTGTTCTCATGGGTACGCTTCGAATAAATGATTACCCAGCTTCAGTCTTGTTTGATTCTGGAGCATCGCATTCATTCATATCCATAGCTTTTGCACACAACCATCAAATACCGTTTGTGAACATGGACTCCCCTCTAGTGGTCAAAACACCAGGCTCTAGTTGGCACACTAACTGGATTGCTCCGGAGGTCCAGATTACCATAGGCTATTGGTCCTTTCCGTTCTCGTTGATGGCCCTGAAGTCAGATGGTCTAGATGTCATTCTGGGAATGGACTGGCTAGTCAAATATCAGGCCAATTTGAACTGTGCTGCCAAGTCTGTCACGGTGATCCACCCAACCGTCGGGCTAGTGAGTTATTGGTCACCTTCGTCCGCAACTCCATCTGCTGCCACTCCTCTCTCGCCGGAGATCAGCCTATGCTTTATGGAAGGCATCACACCGCCTGAAATGCATGAGGTTGCCGTGGTGTGTGATTTCCCCGATGTCTTCCCGGAGGAATTGCCTGGCATGCCACCTGATCGAAGCGTGGAGTTTGTCATTGAATTGGTTCCGGGAACGGCTCCAATTTCCAAAAGGCCCTACCGCATGCCAGCGGAAGAGCTGACTGAGCTGAAGAAGCAACTTGATGAGCTGCTAGAAAAAGAATTCATCCGGCCTAGTAGCTCACCTTGGGGCTGCCCGGTCATCTTTGTCAAGAAGAGGGATTCAAATGTTCCTCGTCTGGTTGTTGATTACCGCCCTCTGAATGCGGTAACCATCAAGAACAAGTATCCTATTCCCCGAATAACTGACCTGTTCGATCAGCTAGCTGGTGATGACGGGATTGATGAGAGTGTTCTTCTCCCTCAACAACGCCAACAAGTACTCTTGATACCCTGAAAGGAAAATAATATATTAGGGATAGGTTGAGCCTCCAAGTGCAGAGTATGTAGAAGTGGTAGTTTTTTCCCCAAGAAGGTGACTCGAGGGTTTAATATCGAACTCTCGGGGAATCAGTAGTGTGGGTTTTATCTTCTTGTCCTTCTCTAGATTTCCTGCAAACAAAATAGATTGCTTTGTGCCCTCAACCTCAACAAGTGGTTGTCAAGCACAAGGTGTGAGAATGATATTAAGATGATAATGAATGTAAACAGTAAATAAAATGCAATGGTGGTGAATAAGTATGCAAGGATGATAGTAATGATGATGGATGGTATTTTTGGGGTTTTTATATGTGAATGCAAGAAGTAAAAGTGTTTTTGTATTTTCTGATTTTAAAATGGCTGAATGTTAAAGATGCTTAAAAGTGGTTGGAAAAGTGTTTCTTATGATTAAAAATGGACCGGGGTTCATGGTTTCACACATGCACTCTCTCTTTAATATAGTGTGGCAAATGAGTAGACATAGATTTAACATATGAGATTGCAAACAAGGTTAATGACATGTTACTAATTATATGGGCATCACGTCCTAACATAGAGACCTTTTGATTATTAGTCTCACTTATACTCCACCAAGATGTGAACTAAATCATGCACCTTAGTAATTAAGATAACATCAGAGTATAGCTTTAAGATTAATGACATGAAGTGAAAATAAACACATGATGAATCTAGTCTTAGGTAGAGGCATGTCACTCCTCCTACCCTTCAACATGGTATTTTGGTTTATCCCTAGTGAGGCAACAAAGTAAGGTAAACACCCAATGGATCATGATATTCAAGTTGTCAGCTTATCACTTCACCACCCCGTTACTCCAACTAATGCACACGTTCCCCCACACACGCTCTCATAAACATGCTTGATCATAACAAGGATATAAGAACGGGGTACATAATATGCATCTACTTTCATAACTGAAATATAACATTGCAATCTCAACATATATTAACTCATAGAAAGATCCACCACAATGGTAATACAACGGTGACCGTAATCATGTTCAGCAGCTCATACGGTGCTAATTAGTGAAGCTCAAGAGAGAGAGATACATATGCTACTGCCACAAACCCATAGTCCAGAGGTGGACTACTCCCTCTTCATCATGGAGACGGTGGAGATGTCGATGGAGAAGAAGGAGACCTCTCCGGCAGGGCTCCGCCGGAGTTTTCCCCCTCCAATCTGCAGCCTCCTTGCGGCGCATAATCCACTTGAGCTAGATGATGACGATCTTTGTCTTCTCAAGATGGACCACCTTTCTTGATTGCGCTCTGTCGGAGAACTGTCCCAGGAACTGGGTGTGTCTCGAGAAGGATCGAGTAAGGGGCTGAACACGGAATCAAACAACCCTCAACGTGCTCCGGCGACGGTGCTCGTCGGACTCGCTGCGGGACAGCCCTGCAGAGATGGAACGCTCGGTCTTACCCAGGTTCAGGGCCCTCTTGAGGAGGTAAAACCCCTACGTCCTGCTTCGGTGTATTGCACTGCTTGGAGAGTTCACAGTACAAGGAGATCTTGTTGAGCTCGAGGTGGCTAACAATAGCTACTTGCTAGTCTTCAGATCTAGGGTTTTAGGCTCCGGAATCTTGGAACCCTTTGCTTGGGCGTGCTCCCCCTCCTTTTATAGGCGTCCTGGACCTCTTCTGCCCAAACATTTGGGCGGGAAGGGTTACCACACGGCGACGATGGAGGAGGCGCGGTGCACGATAAAGGTGAAGTCCACCATAAAGGTAAAGCTCGTGGACGCGGTCCACGGCAGGGGCACGGCGTCACCAAAGCTGAAAAAGGTCGCCGACCAGCCGGACGGTGGGCTGGTGCTTGCCGAGGTGGGAGGTGACCCACAGTGACGTCGTCCTTGGAGCGTAGTTGCAGACGGTTCCCTTATCACCAAAGAGGCAATACTCGTTGTCCGCTTTGCCTGGCTCCGCTTTGTTGACTGCTTTATACATGGAAACGGCAACTGCGGCGTCGTCGTCATCGCGCGTAGGCACGCGCGTCACTCTGCACATGGCGCAGAGCCCATGTGCGCTTTGCCGCGGGGGCAGAGATGGCTTCGCGAGGGAGGAGCTCGGCGAGGCGAAAAGCCTCGCCGAGCCCTCCGGCTGGGTCCTTAGCGGAATTGCGGGTGGCGTCGGAGACACCTTGTCGAGGAGCGATCCCTCGCCAAGGGAAGAAACCTTCGGCGAGGAGGGGAAGATCCCTCGCGAGGAAAAAACCCTCGCGAGGCTCGCCAGGCTAGAGAGCCTGGTCCTTAGCGAAAGTCATCCAAAGAATCTTGTGGGCC
The DNA here is from genome assembly GCA_012064385.1 of Puccinellia tenuiflora. Taxonomy (NCBI): domain Eukaryota; kingdom Viridiplantae; phylum Streptophyta; class Magnoliopsida; order Poales; family Poaceae; genus Puccinellia; species Puccinellia tenuiflora. The sequence goes on from QRDG01002276.1 coordinate 99,749, forward strand.
CTGGCAGGCCGGCCCGTGGTACCCTGGTTTCCACTGTGCCGACAGTAGCCCCCGGGCCCGCGACGGGCACGCCGAGACCCATGGACGAAGGCGAAGCGTCGAGGGGCCAAAGATGCCTGACAGGGCCACGACACGTGGAGCGCTGCGGTTGCACCCGCGGCCACGACCTCCTCGGCTCCAACGGGCGACGTGGCGGGGCCCGCCACGACTCGGGAGCCGGTCAATAAAGCCTGGGCGCGCGGTCGGCGCCCATCACTTCTCCCATAACTCCTCCGCACACTTCTCCCCACGCCTCCAATCTCTCCAGAGCGCTCCAACCCTAGAGTCCTCATCTTCTTCTCCGGCGACTGATGGCACCCAAGAAAACCAACACCGACCCGAAGGGCAAGGCCGCAATGCGGGCCGGCACGTCGGCGGCGATGGCGCGTGCTGCGGCTCTTGAGGGGGCGCTACCGCGGACCCGCGTCACCGCGGTGGGGGTAGCCAAGGTGCGCCATCTGGCGGCGGCGAGCACCAACGAGCACGGCGCTACCGAGATGAGGCCGGCCGGCAGCAGGCTCACCGAGGCGTTCTACCCCATCTTCCTCCATGGTCTCTACGTCGGACTGGTGCCTCCATTCTCCGACTTCCTCCTGGCGATCTTGGAGGTGTACCAGATCCAGTTGCTTCATCTTCATCCCAATTCCATCATCATCCTCGCCATCTTCGCCCACCTCTGCGAGGCCTACATCGGCATTCGCCCCTCGGTGGCGCTCTTCTGGAGCTTCTACTCTCTTCGGAGCACCGCCCAGGGCGAGCGGCTCGGGTGCGTCTCCTTCCGCATCGCCGACGCCAGGAGCGAGAACTACATTCCCATCACCTGGTGCGGTGAGGACGCCGTCACCAAGGTGACGAAGAAGGTGGATAAGTTCCGCGAGAAGTGGCTCTTCGTCGACGCCAAGGCCACTCACCCTCTCTTGGAGGTGCCCGAGGGGCCCCGAGGAAGTGGGCGCGCTGGGCGAGCGCGGACTTCAGGGGATAGAGGCTTGATGCGGTGTACGAGTGCATCCGTCGTATGCGCGAGGCAGGGGTCACCGGCCAGATGGTGGCAAAGGACTTCACCAGGCGCCGCATCGCCCCCCTCCAACTGCACGCCGAGCCGGTGTGGCGATACGATGGCAAGGGGGACGCAATGCGTCTGAGCAAGGATGGCTTTGCGCCTGAGGTACTACGCCAGATCATGGGCGTCCTCTTCGCGACGTCGGAGGTCCCGTCCCCCACCAAGGAGGCCGCCAAACCACTCATCTGCTTCGCCGAGGAAAGCATCATGGAGCAGCGCGCGTGCATGCCCACGTTCGACGAGTGGGGAATTGTGCCCGCGGGGCACCACGGGCCTCGCCCTAACCCGTGGGCGGCGGAGCCGGAGTACATGAAGGAGCCTCCGGAGCCTGAGGAGGCTGAGGAGTCTGCCGAGGAAGAGGCCTCGAGAAGCGAAGACCCCCTCGGCGAGGACGAGGCTTCGAGGGGCACTGACCCCGTCGGTGAGGACATTGGCTCCTCAAGGAGCGTTCATGCTGAGGCGGACCTCCAGGTGCTCTCCTCCAGCGACGAGGAGGATGCCTTCCGCGTCGTCCGCTCCCAGCGTGCCGAAGAGGAGGAGGAGACGAGCGGCGGCGGGAGAGGGCGCTGCGAACCCCGCTCCAAGGCCGTCCACGACAGGAGGGCCGCAACCGCGAGAGACACCCCTCGCGCGGAGACAGGAGCGGCTCGAGAGGAGGCCGGAGCAAGCAACACCCAGCCACCCAAGGCGAAGAAAAGGGTGTGGGTGATGGCCGGCGAGTAAGCCTTTGATTTTTCTTTTTCCTTCAACATTTTGCTTCTGAGAAAACCCCCTTGATGGATCTCCAACTTGTCTTCCTTTCAGGCAGCCTGCGGAGCCAAAGAGGCGGCGGCTCCACAAGCTGGGAGAGACCGCCAGCGTCGTCGCGGAGACGCCTGCGGCCGACGAACCGCAGCAGGCAGCTGTCCCTCCCGCGGTTGAGCACCGCGCGGAGGTAGTGGTGGTCGAGGAGGCCACGCCGTCGCCGGTCCGCGCGGCCACTCCCCCCGCGACGGAGCACCGCGAGGAGGAGGTGGCCGAAGAGGTGGCGCCATCCCCGCCTCGAGCGGCGACTCCTCCCGCGGTCGAGCACCGCGCGGAGGAGGTGGCCGAAGAGGTGGCGCCATCCCCGCCTCGAGCGGCGACTCCTCCCGCGGTCGAGCACCGCGCAGAGGAGGTGGTAGAAGAAATGGCACCGCCGTCGCCAACAAGGACGGCCATTCCTCCCGTCCAGACCGAGACGGAGGAGGAGAGGATGGATGAGGAGATCATCCTGGAGCCGCCCCCAACGGGGGGGGGAGGCTCCTCCACAAGGGGCCGATGTGCCCGAGGCCGCGGCGGACGCGGCCGTCGCAGAGGGGGCCGGAGGCGCCCCTGAGGAGCAGGAGGCGGAGGCACCTCCGGAGCCCACCGGCGCTGGAGCTGAACGCGAGGGGGCGCCCAGCCCCTAGAGGGCAACCGAAGCAAGCGTCGAGGAAGGCGCCCCCTCAAGCCCCCAGACCGCACCGGAGGCGGTCGTGGGCCCGAGGCAGGAGGCCCCGGGCGCCTCGGCGAGTATCGAGGACTCCACACCCAGCAGTAGCGCGGGAGCCACCTTGGCGCTGCAAGAGCCGCGGCGCCAAGTAATTCGTCGCCGAATCGTCCTCAACCAGGCGCGGCGGGCTCTCGACGGGCTGGAGGAGCAGCTCGCCGAGGAAGAAAACGCCCTGGCGGAGGAGAGGGCAAGGCTCGGTGAGGCCTGGACCCTTCTTCACGAGAGGGTGGAGATGTGCCGCCGGCAAGACGCGGCGGCCCAGGCGGAGCGCCAAGAGGCCCTCCGCTTCGCCAAAGAGACCCGCGACAGCGTCAGGCGGGAGGTGCAGGAGGTGATGGATGAGCTCTACGCCGCCAGGGAGGCGCTCGAGGCGGAGACCGCCTCCAAACACGACGAGCTAGCGGCCGCGGAGCAGAAGTTTGCTGCTAACTCCGAGGTCGCCAGGGCCAGCCTGAAGGAGCTCCGCGAGCTGCTGGATGCCCGCGAAGGGCAGCTAGCGTCCCGCGAGGCGGAGCTGGTGCGGCGCGAGGAGGAGCTCTCCCTCCGAGAGAAGGAGCTGCACAGGCGCGAGGAGCAGGTCCAGCTACTCGAGAAGGACCAGGCCACCCGCGAGGGGCAACTGCAGGAGCGTGAGGGTCGGGTGGCCACCGATGAAGCCAACCTCACGGCGGAGCGGAAGAGGCTCCAAGAAGAGGCTGACCTCAAGGTCAAGCTCGTCCGCGAGGGCCTCGCCAAAGAGTACGACGAGAAGGCCACAGAGCATGAGGACCGCCTCAAGACCAAACGCAAGGAGTTCGAAAAGCGCATCAAGGAGCTCGAGCAGGAGGAGAAGCGGTTGACCTCTTGCCTCGAGGTCTCCCGGGAGGCCCAGGCTCGCGCGGAGGGGAACGCCTTCGCCCTGGAGAGGGACCTAGATGAGCTCCGGCAGCAGGTAGGGCCGGCCGCGGCTCTGGCGGAGCAAGCGCGGGACCAGCGCGCGGTCGGCCGGTCCATGACGTGCCAGCGCCAGAGCATTCTCCAGAGCTTGGTGAGCCGTGTGCACGCGGTCGGGGACGATTTGAGGATCGATGTCCCCTCCTTCTCCGCAGCGACCGACGATGAAACCGCGTATTCGTACTTCTTCGAGCAATTCCTCGGTAAGCTTGAAGGGGTCGCGAAGAGCTTTGACGAGCGCGTCGTGGAGGAGAGCCGCGACCTCCTTGTCGTCGCCGTCACCAACATCTTCAGCAACCTCGTGAGGCTCCAGCCCTCACTTGATCTTGAGGACGTGATGGCACCGCCGCGCGCCATCAGCAACAAGGCGCGGGAGACCACCACGCAGGCCGCCATCGCGTTTGCCAAGAAATTCGACCAAGTGGTGATCGAAGGCGACGAGGGGGATGCTCTGGAAGAGGAGGCGGAGACCGCCGCGGACAAGGCGGGCACCTCAGGAGGCGCAACGGCTTGAGCTCCTTGTCTGTAGCTGGGCGTGCAGAGGGCACATTTATCTTAGTCATTTTGGTTGTAAACTTTGTAAGAACTTGTTAAGTTATATTGGAGTGTGCTTGTGAACGTCCCTCGGGTGGCTTTTGTCTTTCCCCTTCATGTCTTTTTCGCTCTACGTCTTAGGACCCTCTCTTGGCGCTGCACCACCGCCGCTTCGGTATGTGAGAGTCAGGGCTCCACAAGGCCGGGGGGTGTGTGAGGCCTCAAGAAGTAAGAGCTCCTCGAAGCGCGATGCTTGGGGCCCCCCTTTGACGTGCAAGCAGCCCATGAGGCGTAGGAGAGAGAAAAGACACCCGAGGGGCAAAAACCAGCAAGAGGAAATTCAACCAAGTGTTTGTACTTAGCTTAGCGAAGCATTCTGCCTTGGAGAGGGTGTTGGTTCCCTGGCGAGATGTTTTTGCCTTGGAGTTGCTTGAGGCTTGGATAGGCTGCTTTCCTGCACTTGGAGAGATAGGCATACCCACAAGCAGTACATAGCTAGAAATCTTATGGTGCTCGTAGGTTCCTTCATGTGTGTCTTGAGAGGAGAACAGGCACCAAGGTTTTTGGTGATCCTTGGTGAGTTGACGTGCGCGGGAGCTGACCCATGAGTTCAGAGCTCCTTGGGAGTTGACATGCATGAGAGCTGACCCGCAAGTTCAGAGCTCGGATCCCTTGGGTTTTAGGTGCTGACGGGATGCTCCCGTGGCATGGCACCATGCTAGCCCCCGCTCGCGAGATACGCATGAGGGATCATACGAGCGAGAGAGAAAAGCAAATAACGCTAGAGCTTACCAAAGTAACAAAATATGCTGGCGCGATGCGCAAAGGTTCAAAATGACCTGAAACATAGGTTCATTACACTGGCGTGGCCAGAATCACAAAAAATCCGCCATGCTCTGGGCATGGGGTCCACATGCTGTGGCTGAGACTCTCGAGGGGGCGTGCCCGAGGCAGACGCATGTAGAGAGAGCTCAGGGGGCCCCTAGGCGGGGGTGGCTTTTAGCCTGCGTTCCACCATGACCGGCATGGGGATCCACCTTGCCAAGGCATGGTGCCTGAAGAGGTTACCGTGCCGAGGCTTGGTGGCTTGGGAGTCTTCTCGAACGGCCCGCGGCAACGTATAGTAGAGAGGGGAGCCCGAAGTTTTTCCTCGTGGAGGATGATGGCGCGTGGCTCTCCCTTGATGCAAAAAGTTGCTCGCCGAGGGCGATCAGGGATAGAACTTGCGTAGGTGCTGGATGTTTCAGGGGTTGGTGACGGGGATGCCGTCCTCTGTCTCGAGCCACGCGGAGCCAGGCCTGGTGATGTGCACGACTCTGTAGGGGCCTTCCCATATTGGTGAGAGCTTGTGGATGCCTGCCCTGGAGAGGATTCTCCTCAGGACAAGGTCTCCTGCTTCGAGAGTGCGCGGGCGGATGTGGCGGCTGTGGTAGCGACGGAGGTCTTGCTGGTACCTTGCCGCTCTCAGGGCCGCATTTCGACGAAGCCCTTCAAGCAGCAATAGGTCGTCGTTGCGGAGTTCGTCCACCTCAGCCTCCTTGAAGGCCAGGACTCGCAGAGAGCCATGAGTGATCTCGCTGGGGAGGACGGCTTCAGCGCCATAGACGAGGGAGAACAGCGTCTCACCAGTTGGCTTCGTTGGCGTGGTGCGGATGGACCAGAGCACCGAGGGGAGCTCATCGATCCAATGCTTGCCGCTGGCCTTGAGGCGGTTGAAGCTTCTCGTCTTGAGGCCCTTGAGCACCTCGGCATTGGCTCGTTCGGCCTGCCCGTTGCTTCGTGGATGCGCCACCGAGGCGTAGCAGATTTGGGCACCGATGCTGCCGCAGTAGGACTTGAAGGCGCCACTGATGAATTGTGAGCCGTTGTCGGTGATGATGCGGTTGGGCACGCCGAAGCGGCAGACCAGGCTCCTTATAAATTTTACCGCCGATTTTGCCGGAATGGTGCGCACGGGTTCCACCTCAGGCCACTTGGTGAATTTGTCGATGGCGACGTAGAGGTAGCGGTAGCCCCCGAGCACTCACGGGAAGGGTCCCAGTAGGTCCAGCCCCCAGACTGCGAACGGCCAGGAGAGCGGGATCGTCTGGAGTCCTTGTGCGGGCTGGTGGATTTGCTTGGCGTGGAATTGACATGCGTCGCAGGACTGGACGATTTCAGCGGCATCTTGAAGCACTGAGGGCCAGTAGAAGCCACTCCGGAAGACCTTGCCTGCAATGGTGCGCGAGGAAGAGTGGTGGCCGCACTCGCCGCTGTGGATGTCGTTGATGAGCTGGCGGCCTTCCTCGGCAGGGACGCACCGCAGCGCAACCCCATTGGGTCGCTTGCGGTATAGGTCTCCGTCGTGGAGGCAGTAGGACTTGGCCTGGCGAGCAATTCTCTCGGCCTCTGCGTCGTCTTCGGGAAGGGCTCGGTTCTGCAGGTAGTTCTTGATCTCGTCGATCCAGCCAGTGTCTTGCCTTACCAGGGTCAGCAGTAAGCGATCGCCCGAGGGCAACCCACAGTTTGGTGCTCCGCTCGGTGGGGCAGGTGGGAGCTCCTCGTCGATGCTGATGTTGACCACAGGTTGCTTGACCGAGGCCTTGGTGAGCCTCTCCTCGAACACTCCAGGCTTCTGGGCTTCTCTTCTTGCTGCTCGCCGAGCAATTTCATCTGCCTCTTGGTTTTCTGCCCGCGGGATGTGCTTGAGCTCCATTCCCCTGAAGTGCTTCTCCAGCTTGCGTACCTCTTCAAGGTAGGCCACCATGTAGGTGTCCTTTGGCGTGTAGCTTTTGTTGGAGAAGTTGACGAGGAGCTGGGAGTCGCCCTTGATGAGGATGTACTTGATGCCGAGGGCGATGGCGGCTCTGAGCCCGGCGAGGAGGCCTTCATATTCAGCGATGTTGTTGGAGACCTTGTCATTGTCCTTGAAGCACAGTTGGACGGCGTAGTAGAGCTTGTCGCCCGTTGGTGAGGTGAGGACGGCACCAGCCCCTGCACTCCTGGCCGCAAAGGCGTCGTCGAAGTGCATGGTCCAGTGGCCTGGTGTCGTCCCTCCTGAGGCTGTGACTTCCTCCTCTGGAAGCTCTTCTTCTTTGCGCGTGTCCGTCCATTCGGCCATTAAATCAGCCAGCACCCTGCCCTTGATGACCCTGGTGGTGTCAAACCCCAGCTCGAAAGGTTGTAGCTCGATGCCCCAGCCTACGACGCGATCTGTCGCGTTCGGGTTGCGCAGGACCTGCTCCAGGGGGTATGAGGTGACCACCTTGATGGGGTGACCCTGGAAGTAGTGGCGCAGCTTCCTGGAGGCGATGAGGAGCGAGAAGAGGAGCTTTTGCTGCATGGGGTAGCGCTCACGAGCGTCCCGCAGCACTGTGCTGACGAAGTACACGGGATGCTCGACGAGGGTAGTCGTTGGTGAGGCAGCGGCTGGCTCCTCTCCAGTCTCGGTGGAGTCCTTGGCGAGGTTTTCTTGGGGTTGGAGGCTTGACGAGGCTGCTCCCTTGTCGGGGGGTTCTGGGCTTGGCGAGGCGGAGTTCTGCTTGTCGAGGACTGGCTCTTCTCTTTCAGCCACCAAGACCGCGCTTGCCGTCTGAGGAGTGGCTGCAAGGTACAGCTTCAGAGGCTCGCGAGGGCGTGGGGCAACCATGATGGGTGGGCTCGCCAGATATTTCTTCAGGTCCTCAAAGGCCTTTGCCGCTTCAGGGGTCCACTTGAAAGGACCGGACCTCTTCATGATCTTGAAAAATGGCAGCGCCCTTTCGCCGAACTTGGAGATGAAACGGCCGAGGCTGGCCATACATCCCGCTAAGCGTTGCATGTCCTTGAGGCGACGAGGGGGCTGCATCTGCTCTATGGCCTTGATTTTGTCGGGGTTGGCCTCAATGCCGCAGTGGGATACCAGGAACCCGAGGAGCTTGCCTGAAGGGACCCCGAAGACGCACTTGGCGGGGTTCAGCTTGATGTTGACCTTGCGCAGGTTGGCAAAGGTCTCCTCGAGGTCCTGGATGAGCGTGTCCTTCTCGCGGGTCTTGACGACGATGTCATCGACATAGGCCTCTGCGTTCCTCCCCATTTGAGCCCCCAAGGCGATCCTCATGAGGCGCTGGAAAGTGGCGCCGGCGTTCTTCAGGCCGAAGGGCATGCAGACGTAGCAGAACACACCACAAGGGGTGAGAAATGCTGTTTTCTCCTCGTCTTCCTTCGCCATCTTGATCTGGTGGTAACCAGAGAAGGCATCCAGAAAACAGAGGAGTGCGCAGCCGGCGGTGGAGTCCACGATCTGGTCGATCCTCGGGAGGGGATAGGGGTCCTTGGGGCAGGCCTTGTTGAGGTCGGTGAAGTTGATGCAGAGGCGGCTTCCTCTGGTGTGCTTGGGGACGACCACACCGTTGGCGAGCCAAGTGGGGTGAACCACTTCCTTGATGATGCTGGCCTTCTTCAGCTTGTCTACTTCCTTGATGATGAAGTTGTTAGCACTCGTTTTTGGCAGGTACCAGTTCAGGAGTCCTCAGGTCAGGAGTCACTTCTGTGACGACCCGGATCAAAGGTTCGGATGTTCACTCGGAATAACTCAAAGGAGACCCGGCGTGTCTAGAACCTGGTTTGACAGAACCCGGTTTTAACAGGGCCCGGTTGTGACAGAACCCGGTTTTGACAGAACCCGGTTTAAAGGACCCGGCGCAGGCTAGACTTGAGGATTCTTGAAGATTCCAGAAGGCTGCATCAGAGAAGCCAGACGCGAGGAGAACTTAATGCTTGCCCAGCCCAAAGAAGGAGTCGGTGGAGCCAGGATGAGTTCAAGGTCAACACGGAAGGGCAAAAAGGTGACTTTCCAAAGGGAGCCAAAGATGGACGCTTGGAGTTCAAGTCCAGTACGAAGCCGACCGAGACTCTTACCTAGTTTAGAGATAGAAACCGACTTAATTCATGAATTGTAATCCTTGTAGAAGTCCAAAACTTGTACGGGAAGTCCAGCCGCCTCACTATATATGTAGGAGGTGACGGCCGATTGAAATTAAGCAAACAATCGACAAACCAATACAACCTCTACCTTTTTACCCTCAAACCCTTGTTTATGCTTCCGTTGTTCGGCGACTTCAACTAGATTTCGACGAATATCGACAACCGAGCTTGGAGCGGTCAAACCGGCCAAGTTCAGCCAATCGTCGCCGGCTCCCTCCGACGGGGTCCCTCCCGAGGGGCTGGGGTATCTGGTTTTCAAAAGCGCCGAGTCTCTGTCTTGCGTATCGCGCTGAGACCCGGCCTCCCGCGGGGCGAGTTGCGGAGTATCTCCCCCAGCACCGCGGGTACACGAGGACGTGTTCGTGTGACGCGTTTACATCGCAACACACTTTTTGGCGACTCCGCTGGGGACATAATCTCTAAACCTAAAATCGGATAACAATGTCCGGTTCCAAGGCTACAGATCTGTCCGGCATCACCACCGACAACATCATCAAGCCTACTCTCAAAGACTTGTCGGAGGCGCAACGCCAAGGTCTGGATGAGTGGAAAAAGAAGAGGAGCGAGGAGTTCGAGGCGCTGCGACTCAAGCGGGAACAGGAAGACGAGGAGTTATACTTGGCCAGCTTTAAGCTAGATCGGCAAGGTGCAACTGCGCCGATCAAGGAGCCGGAATATGTTCCTCTAAGCATCAACATCGACACACCCGCTGTAAGTAACAGTGTCTTTACTTCTGAGCAATTAGCTGAAATTCAATTCCATGTTTCACAAGGTACAAATACTGTTTATAATGCTGTCATGGAACTTGATGCTGCTAAGAAAAACACCATCCACGGCCAAACATCGGACGCCCAACCGATGAGCCCAAACAAGGAAAGTCGGGTTGTCAATGCATTACCCTGTCCGACTCCGATCCGAAGTTCACCCTACCCGGCGGGTCAGACGGGACCAGCGGTGCAATTTCCGGGACGCGAGTCAATGCCGAATTCAAATTCGGCTCCTTGGATACAACCCGGCCCTGTGACCAATTCTGCTCTTGTGCCGAGTCAATCGGCCAGTAGGGACGATTTGCTGGTTGAGTTCCAGAAGAGGTTAGATCAGATAGCTTATGATAGACTCGGGATTATGCCAAAACATAGAACTTACGTTAAGCCCTATCCTGAGTATTTCGACCTGCAACCTTACCCACCTGGCTATAGAGTTCCTGAGTTTTCTAAATTCAATGGGGTGGATAACAAATCGACATGGGAACACATTAGTCAATACTTGGCTCAATTAGGCGAAGCTAATCATGATCACATCAAAGTTCGCTTGTTCTCTTTGTCATTGACCGGGGTTGCTTTTTCTTGGTATTCGGCTTTAGCTCCTAACTCTATACATACTTGGTTTCACCTGGAGCGAAAATTTCATGAGCACTTCTATGCTGGAGAGGTTGAATTAAAACTATCCCATCTCACATCGGTTAAGCAGAAACATGATGAATCGGTATCCGATTATATCAAAAGATTTAGAAATACTAGAAACCGATGTTATAGTTTGGCGATAACCGAGAGAGATATGGCCGACTTAGTTTTTAACGGGTTGAGAACGTATCTGAGGGAGAAGCTAGAAGGACACGAGTTCTCTTCTGTCGGTCAGGTTCAGGAGAAAGCTTTGGCTCATGAAAGCCGAGTCTACGAGTCCAAAGATTCACATCGGATGAGCAGGAGTCGGCTTAACGCTATCGAATATGATGCCGACTCCGGTGATGAAGCCGATGTTTACGTAGCCGAGTTTGTTTGGCCGAGCAAGGCCAAACCATATATGTGTGATGACTTAAAACCGATTCGTAAGAATCGGGATGATGAAGTTAAATGTACTTTTGACGTAGGCAAATGTGACAGGATATTTGATGCCTTGTTAAAAGACAAAGTGATCCGAGTTAATCATGTCATGCCGTCGCCTGATGAATTAAGGAGGCGTGCGTATTGCAAGTATCACAATTCTTTCTCTCATGCTACTAATGATTGCAATGTCTTTCGTCGACAGATTCAATCGGCCCTCAATGATGGACGATTAAGTTTTGCTGGCATGGCCATTGATACACAGCCGTTCCCAATGAACGTGCTTGATCTCGAGGGAAAGAAGGTACTTCTTCGGCCAGAAATAGCCGAAGCCGCTAATAAGCCTAGTGTGATTATTGGTGAGCCCAGGAAAGAAGCCGGCGTCAAGGAAGCAAGGAGAGAAGTCATGTTGATCCGGCAACCCGACGGAAAGGAAGTTATCAAGATTACTGTCAAGAACTCCACACTCGGGGGGCAACAACCACAAGCGAAAGAACCCGGGACCGGAATCCAGAACTCGGGGGGCAACCTCGGTTCGTGAAGCCCAAGAACCCGGAAGTCGGCAAATGGAAGACAAATCAAGTTGAGTATAAGCCAAAGAAGGTTAAGCCGACTTTTGATATGTTGCTGAACAAGTACGTGCGCCAAGCCGGGTCTAAGGTGACTCGGCAATATGGGAAGCGACCGAGGTCACCATCTATTGAGAGGAGTCACCAATACCAGGAGTCGGCCGGGGAGTACAAGCGTCAAGTAACCCGGCAAACGGTACAGAGCCGACTTGTGTATCCTGGTGAATCCTCCTACTGGCGAGTCAAGGACCAAGGAGCCAAGGCCACCAACATGGAAAGGAGGTTGGTTCCAGAGAAGTCATTGGTCATTGGGACCCATGTGCTGAAGTTGAAGGACCCGGTTGCAGAACCTATAAATGATAAGCCGATACTTGCTATCGTGCCTAAAACAGTATCTAATAACCATGAAGCCGGGTCCAGTCAAAATACGGTAGCCAGACCCCGGGACCCGAAATATACACAGCCAAAGTGGTGTCCGCAGGGTATAACGAAGACACAGAAGCGGAAGCTGCAGAGGGCAAGGAACCGGGAGATGACAGAGAAGGATGCTGAGCAAGCCAGAGATGCCAAGCTCAACGCTGAAAAACCAATGGTGTCGGCTCATCTATGGGTACCAAAGCCGACTCCTTTAACGACTTCTTTGGTGATTGCGCCGAGTTCTGTTGTGAGCAAGGAGATAGAATCGACTCCTGTACCGGTCACTACCTATGCATCATGGGCAGATGAAGTCGAAGCAGCAGACTTGGAAGCAGGGGAGGAGTCGGCAAAGGATGAGTCGGATGAATCGACGAACGAGGAGTCGGCAGATAAGTCGACAGATGAAGACCCGACAGATGACTCGGCAGCGGACGACTAGAAGACCCGGCAGATGAAGAATTACTCGACTACGAGAGTACGCCAACTCGGGTAAGTATGGATATTAACATGGTATATTATTTGCCTGCCGAGTTCCGTGCTGTAGAAGAAGAAGCCGAGGTAGCGCAAATCAACTTTGGACCCAAGAATGCCATCTTCACAAAACCTGAGGAACCGGTGAAGCACCTGAAACCTTTGTACGTCAGAGGACACATCAATGGAAAACCGGTTACCAGGATGATGGTGGATGGAGGCGCTGTGGTGAATTTAATGCCGTATTCTGTCTTCAAGAAATTGCAACTAGAGGATGCAGATCTTATGAAGACGAACATGGTGCTTAACGGGTTCGAAGGAGGAGAAGGAATTGAGGCCAAAGGAGTCATAAGTCTGGAGCTGACCGTGGGAAGTAAGACTTTGGCCACCGTGTTCTTTGTTGCTGAGGTGCAGGGAAATTACAATGTGCTACTTGGACGAGATTGGCTCCATGCAAATCAATGTGTGCCATCCACCATGCACCAACAACTCGTACAATGGATCGATGACGAGATTGAAGTCGTTCATGCTGATAACTCGGCATGTATTGCCTTAGCCGAGTCCATTGTTGATTGGCAGCACTCAAATGCCACATGTCTTTCGGGACGTGATCTATCTGGGTTCGATTTCCTGAGTGCTACCAGGGACGGATTCGTGCCAGTATCTTTAAAGCCGGTTGGAAGCAATCGGCTACATCTCAAGTAAATGGATCCCAACAATAATGAGTGGCTGCAGAAGCGTCTGGACAAGTATCGGGCTGAGAGGAACGATATGTGTGAAGCAATTGAAGAACCAGATGATATGGATAAGTTGGGACAGGGCTTTACGTCGGCCGACCCGCTCGAAGAAGTGGATATTGGGGATGGCACTATTCCTAGGCCGACCTTTGTAAGCCAAAAGCTAGAAGCCGATTATAAATCCAAGTTAATCGCGCTAGTCAAGGAGTATGTGGACTGCTTTGCTTGGGAGTATCACGAGATGCCCGGGTTAAGCCGAGAGCTCGTCGAGCATCGGTTACCGATAAAAGCCGGCTTCAGGCCATATAAGCAGCCGACTCGTAAATTCAACCCGGCAATATATGATCGGATCAAGGAAGAGATTGGCCGGCTCCTGAAAGCTAACTTTATCCGGCCTTGCAAGTATGCTGAGTGGATCTCCAACATTGTACCGGTCGAGAAGAAGGGATCTGGTAAGATCAGGGCATGTATAGATTTCAGAGATCTAAATCGAGCTACGCCCAAGGATGAATATCCCATGCCAATAGCCGATATGCTTATCAATGATGCCTCTGGACACAAAGTCATCAGCTTTCTAGACGGGAATGCAGGGTACAATCAAATATTCATGGCCGAAGAGGACTCGGCTAAAACAGCGTTTCGCTGCCCCGGGTTCGTTGGTTTATTCGAATGGACAGTGATGACCTTTGGGTTGAAGAATGCTGGTGCTACATATCAAAGGGCAATGAACTTAATATTTCATGATCTTCTTGGAGTCGTGCTGGAGGTGTACATTGATGACGTAGTTGTCAAGTCGGACGGCGAGTTAAATCATTTGGCCGACTTGCGTCTTGCGTTCGAGAGGATGAGGAAGTACGGGCTAAAGATGAACCCTTTGAAGTGTGCCTTTGGTGTGTCGGCTGGAAAGTTCCTCGGTTTCGTCATACATGAAGCCGGCATAGAAATTGACCCGGCCAAGATTGAAGCTATCCAGAAAGTACAGGCGCCGACTTGTAAAAAGGACATGCAGAAGTTCCTAGGCAAGGTAAATTATTTGAGAAGATTTATTACTAACTTGTCAGGGAAAGTTGATGCATTCACACAGATCCTTCGGCTCAAGAATGATGACGAGTTCACCTAGGGGACAAGACAGCAAGAGGCATTCGATAGAATAAAGGCCTGTTTGTCTAAACCTCCAGTTTTGAGGAAGCCGACTCGTGGTCTACCGTTTCGGCTTTACATTGCAGCTGAGGAAAGGGTGATTGGAGCCGCCTTAACTCAAGAAGCCGAAGGACAGGAGTATGTCATTACATATCTGAGTCGACGACTGCTAGATGCCGAGTCCAGGTACAGCTTTGTAGAAAGGTTGTGCCTATCTCTTTATTTTGCTTGCACCAAGTTGCGCCATTATCTTTTATCTGGTGAGTGCAAAGTTTTTAGTCAAACCGATGTCATTAAGCACATGATACATAGGCCGATTCTCAGCGGACGAATCGGCAAGTGGGCATATGGATTGATTGAATATGATTTGGCTTATGAACCTCTCAAGTCTATAAAAGGCCAGATTGTAGCCGACTTCATCGTCGAGCATCGGGTTGACCTAGAGCAAGAAGCCGACTTAAATATTGTGTCGGCTGTACCGTGGAAACTCTATTTTGACGGCTCAGTTTGTAGTGGTGGACAAGGAGTCGGCATTGTGTGCATATCACCCCACGGTACTGTCTTTGAAGCCTCCTGTCGTCTTGATTATTTTTGCACTAACAATGAAGCCGAATATGAAGCTCTTCTATTCGGGTTAGACATTTTGAAAGATGCAGGGGTAACTCATGTCGAGGCATATGGTGATTCACTACTTATAGTCCAGCAAGTGGCTAAGGTCTTCCAGTGTAACAATGGATCACTCAACACATACCTCGACAGGTGCCTGGATATTATATCAACTTTGGACTATTTTTCCATATCTCATGTCTCCAGGCAGGACAATTGGCTCGCCAATGATTTGGCACAGCAAGCATCAGGCTATCATGTCAGCAGAGGAGTATTTTTCATGGCAGAGAAGCCGATGCTAGCTGTTGTCGATAACTCAGAAACTGGAGGAGGAGCCGAATCATCAAACTCGGCAGCTGAAGGAAAAGGCGAGTCATCAAACTCGGGAGATGGAAGGAAGGCTGAGTTATCTAATTCAGTTCCAGAAGAACTTGGCGAGACTCGGTCAGCTGATTGGAAAACCCCTATTATCAATTATCTAAAGGATCCGAGTCAGAGAACCGAGAGAGCTATTCGGCGGCTTGCTTTCAAATATACTCTGGTAGATGACGAGTTGTATCGCCGAACAGTTGATGGGCTTCTTCTCAAATGCCTAGATAAAGATCAATCTCGGATCGCCATGGGAGAAGTGCATGAGGGATTGTGCGGTACACATCAGTCGGCCCACAAAATGAAGTGGATGCTCAGACGAGCCGGGTTCTATTGGCCGACGATGATCAATGACTGCTTTCGATACTACAAGGGATGCGAAGCGTGCCAGAAATTTGGAGATATTCAGTTAGCGCCGGCTTCACTTCTTAACCCAGTAATAAAGCCGTGGCCTTTTAGAGGATGGGCATTGGATTTCATTGGTATGATTAACCCGGCTTCATCCAAAGGGCATCGGTTCGTGCTGGTTGCTACTGATTATTTCACCAAGTGGTCTGAAGCAGTACCCCTCCGAAATATGACCCACAAAGAGGTAATTCAATTTATTACTGAGCATATTGTTCATCGATTCGGTATTCCGCAGACTCTCACTACAGATCAAGGCACCTCCTTCATGGCTAAAGAGGTGAAACAGTTTGCCGAATCACTTGGAATCAAGATGCTCAGTTCATCTCCATATTATGCTCAAGCCAATGGACAAGCCGAATCAAGCAACAAGATTCTGGTTAGGTTGATCAAGAAGAAGGTACAGGACTACCCAAGGAGGTGGCATGAGGTACTGTCCGAGGCTTTATGGGCTCATAGGATCTCAAGGCATGGTGCAACCAAGGTAACTCCTTTTGAGTTAGTGTATGGACAAGAAGCCGTTTTACCAGTAGAAGTAAATCTGGCTGCTTTGAGGTTCGCTAAGCAGAATGATTTGTCGGCTGAGGATTATCACAATTTGATGATAGATAACATTGATGAAGTAGACGACAAACGTATCAAGGCATTGAAGGACATAGAGCTAGAGAAGTTGCGGGTAGCAAGAGCTTACAACAAGAGAGTCCGGATTAAGAATTTTCAAATCGGCGACTTGGTCTGGAAAGTTATACTGCCAATTGGTTCTAGGAGCCGGAAGTTCGGCAAGTGGTCACCGAGTTGGGAAGGACCACTGCGAATCACAAGGATTGTACCCGGCAACTCATATTTGGTGGAAACATTGGAAGGCAGCATGTTGCCTCGAGCTATCAATGGGAAATACCTGAAGAAATTCCATCCAAGTGTGTGGCAAACTGCGTGAAGCTACACATATGGCCGATGAGCTTAAGCATCGCCCTTAGATCAAATCTTCTACATTGTATATTTTCTAGTACGCAAGCTCTACTAGAAAACAGGGGGGCATGTGTTAGCACTCGTTTTTGGCAGGTACCAGGTTCAGGAGTCCTCAGGCCAGGAGTCATTTCTGTGACAACCCGGATCAAAGGTTCGAGTGTTTACTCGGAATAACTCAAAGGGGACCCGGCGTGTCCAGAACCTGGCTTGACAGAACCCGGTTTTAACAGGACCCGGTTTTGACAGAACCCGGTTTTGACAGAACCCGGTTTAAAGGACCCGGCGCAGGCTAGACTTGAGGATTCTTGAAGATTCCAGAAAGGCTGCATCAGAGAAGCCAGACGCGAGGAGAACTTAATGCTTGCCCAGCCCAAAAAAGGAGTCGGTGGAGCCAGGATGAGTTCAAGGTCAACACGGAAGGGCAAAAGGTGACTTTCCAAAGGGAGCCGAAGATGGACGCTTGGAGTTCAAGTCCAGTACGAAGCCGACCGAGACTCTTACCTAGTTTAGAGATAGAAACCGACTTAATTCATGAATTGTAATCCTTGTAGAAGTCCAAAACTTGTACGGGAAGTCCAGCCGCCTCACTATATATGTAGGAGGTGACGGCCGATTGAAATTAAGCAAACAATCGACAAATCAATACAACCTCTACCTTTTTACCCTCAAACCCTTGTTTATGCTTCCGTTGTTCGGCGACTTCAACTAGATTTCGACGAATATCGACAACCGAGCTTGGAGCGGTCAAACCGGCCAAGTTCAGCCAATCGTCGCCGGCTCCCTCCGACGGGGTCCCTCCCGAGGGGCTGGGGCGTCTGGTTTTCAAAAGCGCCGAGTCTCTGTCTTGCGTATCGCGCTGAGACCCGGCCTCCCGCGGGGCGAGTTGCGGAGTATCTCCCCCGGCACCGCGGGTACACGAGGACGTGTTCGTGTGACGCGTTTACATCGCAACAGAAGTCTTGCTTCTCTGGCGCCTAGCGCCGCGCTTTTTGCTTGACGGGGCGTGCGTTTGGACACACGGCTAAGTGGTGCTCGATCACCTCCCTCGGTACTCCGGACATATCTGATGGTGTCCATGCGAACATGTCAGAGTTTGCCCTGAGGAAGGCGACGAGCGCGCTTTCCTATTTGGGAGGCAACTTGGCGCCGATGGTGACGCTAGCCCCCGAGCCGTTTGCCTCGAGAGGTACTTGCTTTGTCGCGGCCTTTTCCTGAGAGAAAAGCTGCTTCTTCTTCGCGGGGGGCCTCGGGAGGGGTTCCTCGTCCTCGTCAGCGGGTGACGCCACCGCGGCAGCCTTGTAGGCCGCTTGCGCAGCGTACAGGGCGTCCGAGACCACGCCGCGGATGACAATGGTGCCACCCGAGCCAGGAAGCTTGACGAGGTTGTAGGCGTGGTGGGTCACCGCCATGAATTTGGCGAGGGCGGGGTAGCCGAGTATGGCGTTGTAGGGCAGGCCGATGTGCGCGACATCGAAGTCGATCAGCTCGGTGCGGTAGTTGGCCTGGGTGCCGAAAGTGACGGCGAGCCTCACCTGCCCCAAAGGGGTGGTAAGACCCTCTGTCACTCCCGAGAAGGGCCTGGTGGGCATGAGCCGCTCGTAGGGCACCTGCAGCTTCTCGAATGTCTCGACGGAGATGACGTTGAGGCCGGCACCCCCATCAATGAGCGTCTTAGAGACGGCGATGTTGTTGATGGTGGGGGTGCAGACCAGCGGGATGGTGCCAACGGTCGAAGTGGACTTGGGGTGGTCGCCGGAGTCGAAGGTGATGGGGCACTGGGACCACTTGAGGGGCCTGGAGGCCTCGACTCCAGGAAGGGCTGCTGCGACCTCGCGAGCGAGTTGCTTGAAGTGGCGGTTGGAGCGAGGGGCCTGAGCCCCGCCGAGGATGCAAGCGGCCCCACGAGGCACCTGGTAGCCCTCGTCAGCCTCGGCAGGCAGGTTGTCGTTCGTGGGCTGGGCGGCGTTGGCCTGGGGGTTCTGCTGGTAGTTGTCGTTGTAGTTGTTGTTCCAGCGTCGCCCCCCGCGGCCGCCGCGGCCTCCGCCGCGGCCTCCGTGGCCTCCGTTTGCCTCGCGAGCCTCGCGAAGCCTCTTGAGGTCGTAGCAGTCCTCGGTGGCATGAGAATGCCTGTTGTGGTAGATGCAGAAGGGACGATCATCCTTCTTCTCAGGTCCTGCGGCTGGAGTGGCAGC
The DNA here is from genome assembly GCA_012064385.1 of Puccinellia tenuiflora. NCBI lineage: Eukaryota > Viridiplantae > Streptophyta > Magnoliopsida > Poales > Poaceae > Puccinellia > Puccinellia tenuiflora. The sequence goes on from QRDG01002276.1 coordinate 118,470, forward strand.
TTGGCGAGGCTGCTCGACATCGAGCTCTGCCGCGAGGACCGCAGTAGTCTTGCGCTTCTCGGAGGATTTCTTCTTCTTGGACCCCTCGGTGGGGTCCCCTGGCTCGTTCTTGACGAACAAGCGGCCCTCTTCAGCCTTGGCGCACTTGTCCGCCAAGTCGAAAAGCTTGACAACGGTGGTGATGTTGTCGTGGATGCCGAGCTTCTCGAGCATCCGCACGTCTGTGACCCCAGCCTGGAAGGCCGAAATGACCTGTGCGTCGGTGGCGTTGGGGATCTTGTTGCGCACTTGGCTGAAGCGCTGGATGTACTTGCGGAGGGTCTCGCCGGGCTTCTGACGCACGGCGCGGAGGTCGTTGTAGGTGAGGCCGCGCTCGTACGTGCCCTTGAAGTTGGCGACGAAGCACTGGCAGAGCTCCTCCCAGGTGTTGATGGACTCGGCGGGGAGGTTGGTGAGCCATGAGGACGCGGAGTCCTTGAGGGCCATGGGGAACCAGTTCGCCATGACCTTGTCGTCGCCCCCGGCGGCCTGGATGGCTAGAGAGTAGAGCTGCAGGAACTCCAGGGGGTTGTTCTTGCCGTCGTAGCGCGGAGGGAGGTCCGGCCTGAACTTGACCGGCCAGACGACGCGACGGAGGCTGCGAGTGAACGCGGCCGTCGTGCCGTAGGTGACCGTGCCGTTGGCGAGGGTGGCGCGGAGGTGGCGCCCGGCGGTGGCGACGTCCTGGACGGCGCGGTTGCGGCGTTCCTGCCCGTGCTCGATGCTCACGCGTGCATCCTCAGGGGCTCGCTGCACGATTTGGCAGTCGTGCGGCGACGACGCATGCGATGCAGCGCGGCCATCGCGAGGAGGAGCCCCCGTCAGAGCAGGCTGCGGTGGAACCGGTGGAGCTGGAGCGGGCGCGGGCTGACGAGGAGGCGCGGGAGGTGCGCCGTGCGCCACATCCCCCACGAGTGCAGAAGGAACCAGGGAACGAGACGGTGCAGGTGCGGCGGCCCGAGCGGCGCCGATGAGTTCGGAGACGCGGTTGAGCCAGGCCTCCTGAGCCGCCGGTGTGGGGCGGTACTGCAGCAGCTCCTGCGCCATGAGGAGCGCAGTCGCCGGGCTGGGCGCAGGGCGGCCCAGCGAGGAGGCAGCACGGTCCCGCGACGGGTGCAGGGAGGAGGCCTCCTCTTCGCCGAGGTCGTCCTCAGCGTGGTCGACGTCGTCGTCATCCGGGTGCTCGACGCGGGGCTCGGGGTCGGCGCGGCGCGCCGGAGCGGCGCTCCCACGCGGGCGGCCGCGCGGGTTGCCAGCAGGAGGAGCGGTGGCGGCGCTGGCTGCCCGGCGAGCGAGTCGTTCGGCGCGAGAAGGGCCGGCCATGGCTGCGTCGAGGTTGAAGATGCGCCTCAGCCCCCTACCTGGCGCGCCAAATGTCGGAGAACTATCCCAGGAACTGGGTGTGTCTCGAGAAGGATCGAGTAAGGGGCTGAACACGGAATCAAACAACCCTCAACGTGCTCCGGCGACGGTGCTCGTCGGACTCGCTGCGGGACAGCCCTGCAGAGATGGAACGCTCGGTCTTACCCAGGTTCAGGGCCCTCTTGAGGAGGTAAAACCCCTATGTCCTACTTCGGTGTATTGCACTGCTTGGAGAGTTCACAGTACAAGGAGAGCTTGTTGAGCTCGAGGTGGCTAACAATAGCTACTTGCTAGTCTTCAGATCTAGGGTTTTAGGCTCCGGAATCTTGGAACCCTTTGCTTGGGCGTGCTCCCCCTCCTTTTATAGGCGTCCTGGACCTCTTCTGCCCAAACATTTGGGCGGGAAGGGTTACCACACGGCGACGATGGAGGAGGCGCGGTGCACGATAAAGGTGAAGTCCACCATAAAGGTAAAGCTCGTGGACGCGGTCCACGGCAGGGGGGCGGCGTCACCAAAGCTGAAAAAGGTCGCCGACCAGCCGGACGGTGGGCTGGCGCTTGCCGAGGTGGGAGGTGACCCACAGTGACGTCGTCCTTGGAGCGTAGCTGCAGACGGTTCCCTTATCACCAAAGAGGCAATACTCGTTGTCCGCTTTGCTTGGCTCCGCTTTGTTGACTGCTTTATACATGGAAACGGCAACTGCGGCGTCGTCGTCATCGCGCGTAGGCACGCGCGTCACTCTGCACATGGCGCAGAGCCCATGTGCGCTCTGCCGCGGGGGCAGAGATGGCTTCGCGAGGAAGGAGCTCGGCGAGGCGAAAAGCCTCGCCGAGCCCTCCGGCTGGGTCCTTAGCGGAATTGCGGGTGGCGTCGGAGACACCTTGTCGAGGAGCGATCCCTCGCCAAGGGAAGAAACCTTCGGCGAGGAGGGGAAGATCCTTCGCGAGGAAAAAACCCTCGCGAGGCTCGCCAGGCTGGAGAGCCTGGTCCTTAGCGAAAGTCATCCAAAGAATCTTGTGGGCCCTGGCAGGCCGGCCCGTGGTACCCTGGTTTCCACTATGCCGACACGCTCCGCTTGGTGAAGACTCACAATGTGCTCCCCCATACACCAAGATGGGAGAGGCACTCTTCGACAAATCTTCACTTGGCCTTTATCTTGATGACGATCACCACGTGACGCCATCCTCCATGGGCTACATGGGATATCCCTTTCGTTGCATGCTCATGGAGAAATGTCTAACCACACATAGAGATACAAAGCACATAGATCATGGGTTAGTTCACAAGGCTATATTGACAATTGCTTACCATACCATGGGATCATACGATCCCTCATGGTACAATCCTAGCCTTGTGTGTTGATCAACTTGCACTTAGCCTTGGTCAACATAAACTCTTCTTCTTTTAGCCTTGACTCCAACATATGGAGTTCAAGCATTGCAATGGACCAAACCTACAAGTATAGCTCCAAGCACACATTAGTCCTTAAGGATTGTCATTAATTATCAAAACCACACATGGGGGCCAACCATGCTCTTTCACACGTAAACCTGAGAATGGTTTTCGTTTAACCGGTTGTATTGGTTCAGCTTATGCATGTGGGGCTCTTCGGTTTGGGTGCTTATGGGTTTGATTTGTGAACAGTTCGGTTCAGTTCAGTTTCCTATGAAAAATAGGTGGGTGTGGTCAGTATGGGCTCCAACCGTTCATTTCCAAACAGGCCCAACCCGTGGTTCCAAACTGGTTCCTGAGATTTGGTTAGTTCTTTGTAGGTTTGCTCGACTGCTTCGTCTTTCCCTGTTCCCGCCGCCGCCGCCGCCGCTCCTCTTGCGGCTCGCTATCCACGCCCCCAGCGATGCGGAGCAGACGCAACGCCGGCCGCGCGCGTGCACGATGCCACTGAGGTCTACGTCCGGACTTCCACTCTCCTTCCTCTCGTCGCTCACTCGCCCTTCCCCAGCCAAGCCGCTGTTGCCGCCGCCGTAGCGACCTCTCCGTCTCCACTCTCTCTACGCGCCCACCGGGACCGGGAGCACCGGCCAAACCCCTAGGGGCTCGGATCTCGTCTGGTCCCGCCGCGGCACAGGCCCGCCCAGTCCGATTTGCTCCGTCGGGGCACATTCATCACGATTCTCTGCCAACCGGTGCGCTTCGGTTTGGAGCCACCGTATCCCGCCCTTAGCTCCTGAGAACTCCGGCATTCGAGATGGATGACGGCGGGGGCGGCAGCAGTCCGGATGGAGCTCCGGTAAGGGAAGACGACGCCATCTGGTTCATCTTTGGGGAGGACGTTGCAGTCCGGACGGACGACGGCGACGCGGCAGCAGCTTCGACAGGTCGCTCCTGGAGCTCCAGGTCTTCAGGGACGTCTTCTCAAGGGCGTGCTCACCTGCTGCGCCCACGGAGGCTGCAGGGTTCACCGGCAGCGGTGGCTGGAGGCGTTTCAAGGTGGCCGAGACGTCGCTGCTTCCGGGCGCCTGCTTTGCCCCGCACCAACTCATTTGCTTTAACAGTTCTCGACCCATTTACGTAAACGGTTTCAACCCACAGTTAAAGACTTGGTTTAGTTCGGTCTGGGCAAAAATTCTAGCAGGTTTGGTTTTGGTCAGGCTGAAGTAAATACCAAATAGTTTTAGTTTAGGTTCGGCTGCCACCGCAGCTCGCGTGGGTATGGTTGAGGTATGGTTTAGTTGTCAACCCATTCTCAGCTTTATTCACACGGGCGCAGGGTGGAGCCGAGGCACCATCTGCCGAAGCAGAGACCCAAGACGCAGTCGAACCTGCTCGCTGGCGTGACTGCCTGCTGGATAATTTTCTACAATGAGGCTAGGAGGTGAGCGCCTTGTTCTTCTCCGCCTGAACCTGAAAGTTATGCAAGAGGCAATCACGCCGACGAGCAGGTCCGGCTGCGTCTTGGGTCTCTGCTTCGGCAGATGGTGCCTCGGCTCCACCCCGCGCCCGTGGAACGACGTCGACCGCTGCCGCGGGCCTCGCTGCAGCTCCCATACAAGTCCTACCTTATGCCTTTGCCGGTCCCGTCCAAGAAATGCCACCAAGCGCTGACAGGTGGGATCCACGAGCAAGTGCCACGTCAGCCCGCCACGTCAACAAGCAAAACATCCTAAATTTACCCACAACTGCCCAAATTGAGCAGAAACCACTGTTAGGGGGTGATTTAGATGGTATTGAGGATTTGAGGGTTCAAATCATCCCAAATTTTAGTTTAGGGTGATTTCGCTCCAATCATATACATTTGGGGGGTGTAATATATACTTAATCCTAAAACTTGCGTGCTTGTTACCTGGGCGTTCGGTTGGGCCTGCAGCCTAGCAGCCCATAGCTTGGTTCCAGAGAAACAGTTGAATCATATTTTTATGAAGTCAAGTCCAATGGAGCGTTAAAAGGCACGTGGTTACACGCGTGGAGAAAAGCGGGAGACGATGCAACATTTCAGGAAGGTGTGTCATAATCTCCTCACTTCTACTCTTCCATGCTACTTTCCTTCCACTTCGATGGTTTCAGTCCTCTTGGCACTTACAGAGAGCTTCGACAATCGTCGGCGTTGAGTAGACCTAGACGGCCACCTTTGCTCCCTTGTCCAAACATGGTTCATCAGCACCGATGACCAATGCCAGAGCTTGGGCCTTGTTTGGGAGGGGGCATGGCCGCATGGACTGGGCGCGAACTGAACGCGGTTTGGACCGGCTTCATTCATCTTCAAGGGGTAACCAAATAAAATTGTGTGGCCTGGCACTAGTAGGGAAAAGCTTACTAGTAGCACGCGGAAAATGGTTAGTAGTAGCGTGCGGGCACACGCTGGAATAGTCACGCTACTGCTAACTGTTACTAGTAGCGTGTGTCGCCTGCACGCTACCAGTATTCGGTTACTAGTAGCGTGCTATCCTGTCCGCACGCTACTAGTACTCTGTTAGTAGTAGCGTGCCCCTCCGAACCGCACTCTACTACTACTTTTGTTACTAGTGGCGTGCCCCGCAGAGAGCACGCTACTAATAATAATTTCTGAATTAAAAAAATACAATACGCCGCCGCCATATACGGCCCCGTATACGCCGTCGTCGTTACGAGTAGCAGCTCGCCATGGCGCCGAAGCGGGCTTGGGGAGCTGGGCGATGGAGCACGTCGGGGAGGAGGTCGGGTGGCCGTTGAGGAGGACGGCGGCGAGGAGGAGAAGGGCGCGGTGCTCGATGGCCGAGAGGAGGAAGGGATGCACAGGCGGACGAGCTCGGGACGGAGGAGGCGGGATGCGCTGGGGCCATTGACGCTGTGGACGAGATCGTGGCGGAGGAGGCGGGACGCGCGGACGGAGGAGGCCGGTCCGCTCGGGGCAGAGGAGGCGGGTGGGTGCTCGGGGCGGAGAAGGCGGGACGTGGTCGTGGCCGCCATGGACGTCCCGGTAGCGGACGAGGCCGGCGTCGAGGCAGGATGGCGGCGGGGCTGGCGAGGCGTAGGGGACGGGTGCGCGCGCGGGAGGCCGGCGGCGCGGGAGCTCGCGTGGGGATGGAGCTGAGAGGAGGGTCGATGGGGCGGCCGGTGGTGGTGAGCGGAGGTGGTGAAGAGAAAAGGGAGAGAGTGGCGGCGCGGGGCGAGCTCAGGCGCGTCAGTGCCCGGAGGCGGCGACGCGCGGCGGAGGACTATGGGGAGGCGGCGGCGGCGGGGATGGGGTCACAGTCGTGCGGGAGATAAGGAGAAAAGAAGGTGAGAGAGAGAGAGCCCCACACACGCACGAGGATAAGGATGAGAAGAGAGAAAAAAGAAAAAGAAGAAAGAAAAGAAAAAAAAAGGAAAGAAGGAGAAAGTGGGTAGGCCATTTCACCAATCCATGGCATTGTGTGGCTGGCCAATCACACGTCGGCGTGCGGATTGCGTGCTTTTGACCGAGTTACTAGTAGCAGCGTGCACACACGCAACAAGTAAGTACATAGTGGTAGCCTGCGTCTTATAGCGCACGTTACTAGTATTTCTAGATCTGAACTTGCAAAATTTTGAATCTGGACGAGTTACTAGTAGCATGCACTATGGGACGCACGCTACTAGTATGCACTTACTAGTAGCGTGCGTCCGCTACTAGTATTTTCTAGCCAATGAGTACGCTCGTTCCATTTTATTAGTAGCGTGTGGTTTCTGTTGGGAATATGCCCTAGAGGCAATAATAAAATGGTTTATTAGCATATTCATGTTTATGATAATAGTTTATTCTCCATGCTATAATTGTATTAACCGGAAACATAATACATGTGTGGAATATAAACAACATGTGTCCCTAGTAAGCCTCTACCGGACTAGTTCGTTAGTTAAGAGATGGTTAGAGTTTCCTAACCATGGACTTGTTATAGTCATTTGATAACGGAGTCATATCATTAGGAGTAATGATGTGATGGACAAGACACGATAATAAAAGAGTTGCAATTGATCGTGTCATACAGTTTCATTGCCAACACTTTTAGTATGCCAAGTATAGTTTCCTTAGACCATGAGATTATGTCACTCCCGTTTACCGTAGGAATGCTTTGTAGACATCAAACGTCACTTCGTAACTGGGTGATTATAAAGGTGGCTTTCAGGTATCTCCGATGGTATTTGTTGGGTGACATGAATCAAGATTGGGATTTGTCCTTCCTTGTGACGGAAAAGATATCTCTGGGCCCTCTCGGTAATATAGCATCAGAAAGGTTGCAACCATGTGATTAAGTGTTAATCACGGAGATCCTATATTATGGACGAGTAAAGAGAACTTGCCAGGTAACGAGATGAAACTAGATATGGAGATATCGACGATCGAATCTCGGGCAAGTTAAATATCGGTGAGACAAAGGGAATCGTATACGAGATTAAGAATCTCTGACATCGTGGTTCAATCGATAAGGAACTTCGTTGAATATGTAGGAGTCAATATGGGCATCCCGGTCCCGCTATTGATTATTGATTTGATCATGTCTGCATGTTCTCGAACCCGTAGGGTCACACACTTAACGCTCCGATGTAGCTAGGGTTAGCGATAAGGTGTTTTGATGGAATGAACGGATGGTGATTCGGAGTCTCGGATGGGATCCCGGACGTCACAAGGAGTTTCGGAATAGTCCGGAGAATAAGATTCATATAAGGAAAGTGGTTTCCGGAGGTATCGAAAAGGTTCGGGAATTTTCCGGCAGAGTACCGGAATATTCTAGAAGGTTTTAGAGGAATCTAGAAGTGGGGCGCACATCGTATGGGGCCCACATGGATCATAGGGTGGTGCATCAACCCTAGTGGGCTGGCCGCACCAGCCCTAGACCCACATGGGCCAGGTCGGTTAAAGGGGCCCAAAGGGAGGGCGCCCCAAAACCCTAGCTTGGGGGCCAAGCCTCCCAAGCCCTAGGGCTGGCCGCACCCCTACCCTTGCTGCCTATATAAAGGGGTGTTGGGGCAGGGCCGGCGGCACATGTGTTGCTCCCTCCTACCCTAGCCTCCGCCCCCTTCCCCTTTGCCCTAGCCGTCGTGCGCCACCTCTCTCTCCGGAGGGCTGCCGCACTCCACCTCTCCTTGGCGCCACCCCTCCCATAGGGCTACCGCCATCTCCTCCACCAAATTTGCTGCACCACCCCTAGCCGTAGGGCTGCTGCACCATGTCCTCCTTCCCCTTCTCTTGCTTGGCTTGGTGAAGCCATGCTCGTGGAGATCTACACCATCAACGCCGCCACAACCGTCGTGGTGCCGAGATCTATCTAGCCACGTCCTCCTCGCTTGCGGGATCAAGGAGAGGACGTCTACATCGAGCCGTACGTGTGGATACCGCGGAGGTGCTGCCCGTTGTGGCACTTCATCGGATTGGATCTTTGAGGAAATACATCTCCTCGCGACTAGATGAGTCTAGTTGCGGGGATCGACAGACCAACCCCTGCATCGACAAAATGCTTTGAACGTTCTTCGAGGGTAAGAGATTGGATCTCATCTTCGCTACCTCCATCTAGTAGATCTAGATCCTTGGGGTTTATTCCGCTTGTTGCGTAGGAATTTTTTTTGTTTTCTATGCTGCGACCCCATCAGTGGTATCAGAGCCTAGATCTATTCGTAGATGTTGGTGCGATTAGAACACAAGTGTTGTGGGCGTTGATATTTTATGTTGCTACCTTCTAGCGTGCACTTTGCATCTTTGCGGTATTGTGAGATTGAAGCGGCCCGGACCAACCTTACTCGTCCACGCACGAGAGACCGGTTCCACGATTGACATGCAACTTGTTTTGCATAAGTGGCTGGCGGGTGTCTGTTTCTCTTGCTTTAGTGAAGATGCAATTTTCAATGGAAGGCCTTTCAAAAGGATGAGTAAATAAGCAACTACTATATCACCGTTGTGGTTTTGTGTAGATTAGAACGGTTCTATCTCGTTGACCAAACCACGTAAAAAATTGCATAAACAAAGTAGAGCACATCTAACTTGTTTTTGCAGGGGGGGTCATGTGATGTGGTATGACCAATGTGTGATTTGTGATAATGTATGCAATGATCATGTTTGTAATCTTTCACGACTTGCATGTCGATGAGTACGGCAACCGGCAGGAGCCATATGGTTGTCTTTTATTTTATGTGACCTGCGAGTCATTGGATCACCATGTAATTGCTTTACTTTATTGCTAAGAGTAGCATTAGTTGTAGTTGCAATAGTTGGTGGACAACCATGGTGATGGTGCCACAATGATGGAGATCATGCCGGTGATGGAGATCATGCCGGTGCTTTGGAGATGGAGATCAAAGGCACAAGAAGAAAGGCCATATCATATCACAATTATGAATTGCATGTGATGTTAATCCTTTTATGCACCTTATTGTTATGCTTAGATGTGATCGTGACGGTAGCATGATAAGGTGATCTCTCACGTTAATATCAAGAAGTGTTCTTCCCTAGTATGCACCGTTGCGAAAGTTTGTCGTTTTGAGACACCACGTGATGATCGGGTGTGATAGATTCAACGTTCACATACAACGGGTGTAAGCCAGTTTACACATGCGGAAATACTACGGTTTCCTTGACGAGCCTAGCATGTACAGACATGGCCTCGGAACACAAGAGCCGAAAGGCTAAACACGAGTCATATGGACGATATGATCAACATGGTGATGTTCACCTTTGAAGCTACATCATCTCACGTGATGATCGGTTGTGGTGTAGTGGATTTGGATCGTGTGTCACTAAACAACCAGAGAGATGTTGAGTTTAGTGGGAGTTCATTAAGATGAACTAAAATTATCATAAACAAAAGTCCTAAAGATGTCTTTGCAAAATCCTTGTAGATCATGGTCGACTATGGTAGTCTGTTCGTTGCTGAAAAACTGCGTCTCGATGGGTCAATTTTGTTAAGTGGTACATGCGTCTAAGAGAAGTCCCACACACCAATGCTGAGCTCTACGTGCTAGAAGAACCAATAGGAGATAAACCTAAATATTTCTGTAAGCTATGAAGAGTACATGGAGTGGTTTTTGAACCACCTACTTGAAAGTCAAGTGGATGATGTGCACCTTCATGATTTCTGACCTAAGTAGACAATTCAAGAACTTGATTGTAATGGAGATTGTTGATGAGCAGAAAAATAGTTTTTCAGCACAAGTTAGATTGTAAGGTTCAAATGTCTGAATGGTTTTCTTTCACTCAAGATGGAATAGAACACTTGCTTGGAACAACACCTGAAGATAATGCATGAGATACATCATCGTCTAGTGCTTGTTTGGAACCACGAGATGAATGACGGTTTCGCGATAGATGGGGTGATACGCTAGATTCTCCCCAGCTTCAAGAATTATGTCGGAGACTATGTCATGGGAAGGGATTTGATCACTTTCTATGAGTTTGTGTCTCGGTTGCGTCATGTCAAAGTGGAACCCATAGCAAGAGAAGTTGACAATGCAGAAAGTATATATTGATATACAAGTTATAAGTGTTTAAGTCCAAATTGCAATTGTGGCGGTTTCGGTAAGTATTTGATACTCATTATGTTTTATGAAAACATAACCTGCTGCTTGAGATTTGCATAAAGGATATGGGAAGACGTTGCGGAATGGTGGCAATCAAGGAGTTGATGCCGGCAATGATCTGTCTCTACATTTATCGTTTGGATTAGAGAATTTGAATAAGTCTTTGTAATCGAATTAAGTGTGATTTTAATTAGTGTGTCTTGCTTATGCGAGACGGTTATTCATGTTAAAGACAATGGTTGTTCTATTTTCATGAGTGATCCTTTTTGGAAATCACAAGTTTCGATTATAAGTGTATTATTCTTATTATAATCTAGATGATAAATTGGTTGAACATTTATAAATAAGAAACATACTAAAAGATATCTAAAACTTAATAATGACATATTATTCATGCTAAAGTATTGTGAAGAACATTTGATGTTTAACACATGCGTCTTATTGTAAGGAGTATGACTAAAATGCCACCCTTTGGAAGAGTGCCATGAGTTGCCGAAAATAAACACAAGTGTTGGTTGTATTTTCAGCAAATGTTAGATGTCATTATTTTGTGTACTCCATCATAAATGATTAAATAGGTGTATTTATTCGAGTTATGATATTTGATGAGATCAAATAAATTTCTGGAGTTTAGGATATTAAGTTAACAAGAAAATTGAGTCTTTATGATTTGATCAAAAGAGACAAGATACTTGAGTTATATGTTAGTATGCGGACTTGTGAGAAGTGTTATCACAAATTACAATGTTTAGAATATTTCAAAGGCGTTTGATATGTCTTAAGATATTGTAATCACACACTATTTGATATTGTGTGGTCTCAAAGAAGGGTTTTTATTTCGGGGGTTTAATAATAGCATTTAGATTTATTTGATAAACACTCTGTTTTAGAAATAAGGATCTATTTAATGATTCGCATAAACGTTTTTCATATGAGTTATGAGAAAAGGTGGTTTCATTAATTATGAGATAATTAGAGACTATTGCGAATAATGTTGTAGTATATTCATAAGTATGACTATGAATAAGATTCCACAATATGAGACTAAAAGGAGCAAATCAATTTGTTGGTTGTGCTAAAGGTTTTAGTGGTTTTTATCGTGAAAAGGTTTCATTGATAAAAGAATTGATGGAATAAATGAAAAGCTAAAACCTTGCTTGTTTATGTATCAAGTGGCACATATGTAAAGTGCTATGTTGGTTAAAACTTGACACATAAAGGAATTAATGATGGTGATCATTGAATTTCGGTTTAGCTTGTCTAAAGAAAAGTAGGATTCAAGAATATAAAATTTTGTCAGGTTACAAAATAATATTCATGATTTACTTGTCATGTTTGAGAAACAAGACATACCTACGAAACTACAAAGAAGAAATAGAAGCCTTAAATATGAAAATGACTGAGAGTCATCCTATGTTAAGTTTAAATCACAAAGTAATTGTTACTTGATTTTGTGAAAGCGTTATTTCACATATTTATTCTTCAAAAGGGTTTGTAAGGAATAAATAAAACTTACTGGACAAAAGCACAAGAGGTAAAGCTCTTTAACATATTCAATGTTGTTAACTACATGGTGTAGTTGTGCTTAAGGTCAAAAGGATTTATGCTAGCAAAGTACTAGCATTCGTATAAAGAGTTCTCGATATTAATAGTTAATTAAGAATTTTGGAGGTGTCCAAAATATCGAGAAAATACACGAGTGTGATCTAATTAAGATATGTGGCGACATATATTAAGTTAGAGCAGAAACTATTTTCCATGATCAAAATATGTGGTGACATATGTTTGAGTGGGAGCTAGTTAATCATGGTCAAATATAGAGATAACATATTTTTGAGTGGGAGCCAAAGTGGTTTCACAATTTAATATGTGAATGGTGTATATTTGAGTGGGAGTTTACAACATCTTGTTTGTGTGAAATGGAGATTTCATAAATGTTGTAAATAAGTCAGGAACCAACGTATAACTTATGAAGTTAGTTTGAACGTCAAATATCCATGGAGATGGATGTATCTATGGAGGATAGATATATTTGATAAGCATTATGTCAGGATGTTTAACCTAAGTAAGATTTTGAAGGAGTTCAAAATAAAACAAGAGAAGAAAGGTTCATCTGCTTGTGAAAAATAGGTGAAACATTGAGTTGATAACTCAGTGCAAAAATAATGGTTGGAGGATATGTTTGTGTTCGCTATGAATTGTTCATAGGACTAAAACATATAAGAACCATATGTTTGTATTTGATGATATGTGACCCAAGTTCTTGGTTAGAAGAACATGTTAAATGAGGAGTCATTTTTTATGGAGTTGAGATAATAGAATCTAGAGATTGGTAGACTTGGTTGAAGTCATAAAACCAAACTAGATTGGAAATCTCATAAAGGCAGAAGCGCAGCGAAAGCATGATCGGAAATATCGAAGTGAAAAGTAAAGCACTGTCGATTTGTGAGTCTACAACATATAGGAGTATATGATTAATTCAAGGATTAAAAGATATAATATTGTGGTTTGAGAAATTTTATTTCAAGACTGAGTGAGTTCCGGGTGCACATGCTATGTGAAAGTCCTCTTGACTGATCATACGTCATGTAGGCATAAAAGGGAAACGAAAATCTCACTCTCTAACCAAATATGTTATATTCATCATGTGATTATGAGAATTATCATGTGATGATAATAGGTTTATCATGAGATGATAAAGTAATGTCAAATTAGGTGACATTGACGTTTTGCAAAGAACATAAAGAACTGTATAGTACAGAACACAGACAGAACCTCTTCCACGAGCAAACATGATCGGCACTAAGACTCCATGAGTGTTAGACACCATGAGTGTTGGATCTAGAAAATGTAAACTAGATTATTGACTCTAGTGCAAGTGGGAGACTGTTGGGAATATGCCCTAGAGGCAATAATAAAATGGTTTATTAGCATATTCATGTTTATGATAATAGTTTATTCTCCATGCTATAATTGTATTGACCGGAAACATAATACATGTGTGGAATATAAACAACATGTGTCCCTAGTAAGCCTCTACCGGACTAGTTCGTTAGTCAAGAGATGGTTAGAGTTTCCTAACCATGGACTTGTTATAGTCACTTGATAACGGAGTCATATCATTAGGAGTAATGATGTGATGGACAAGACCCGATAATAAAAGAGTTGCAATTGATCGTGTCATACAGTTTCATTGCCAACACTTTTAGTATGCCAAGTATAGTTTCCTTAGACCATGAGATTATGTCACTCCCGTTTACCGTAGGAATGCTTTGTAGACATCAAACGTCACTTCGTAACTGGGTGATTATAAAGGTGGCTTTCAGGTATCTCCGATGGTATTTGTTGGGTGACATGAATCAAGATTGGGATTTGTCCTTCCTTGTGACGGAAAAGATATCTCTGGGCCCTCTCGGTAATATAGCATCAGAAAGGTTGCAACCATGTGATTAAGTGTTAATCACGGAGATCCTATATTATGGACGAGTAAAGAGAACTTGCCAGGTAACGAGATGAAACTAGATATGGAGATATCGACGATCGAATCTCGGGCAAGTTAAATATCGGTGAGACAAAGGGAATCGTATACGAGATTAAGAATCTCTGACATCGTGGTTCAATCGATAAGGAACTTCGTTGAATATGTAGGAGTCAATATGGGCATCCCGGTCCCGCTATTTTGATTATTGATTTGATCATGTCTGCATGTTCTCGAACCCGTAGGGTCACACACTTAACGCTCCGATGTAGCTAGGGTTAGCGATAAGATGTTTTGATGGAATGAACGAATGGTGATTCGGAGTCTCGGATGGGATCCCGGACATCACGAGGAGTTCCGGAATGTTCCGGAGAATAAGATTCATATAAGGAAAGTGGTTTCGGAGGTATCGAAAAGGTTCGGGAATTTTCCGGCAGAGTACCGGAATATTCTAGAAGGTTCTAGAGGAGTCTAGAAGTGGGGCCCACATCGTATGGGGCCCACATGGATCATAGGGTGGTGCAGCAACCCTAGTGGGCTGGCCGCACCAGCCCTAGACCCACATGGGCCAGGTCGGCTAAAGGGGCCCAAAGGGAGGGCGCCCCAAAACCCTAGCTTGGGGGCCAAGCCTCCCAAGCCCTAGGGCTGGCCGCACCCCTCCCCTTGCTGCCTATATAAAGGGGTGTTGGGGCAGGGCCGGCGGCACAAGTGTTGCTCCCTCCTGCCCTAGCCGCCGCCCCCTTCCCCTTTGCCCTAGCCGCCGTGCGCCACCTCTCTCCCCGGAGGGCTGCCGCACTCCACCTCTCCTTGGCGCCACCCCTCCCGTAGGGCTGCCGCCATCTCCTCCACCAAAGTTGCTGCACCACCCCTAGCCGTAGGGCTGCTGCACCATGTCCTCCTTCCCCTTCTCTTGCTTGGCTTGGTGAAGCCATGCTCGTGGAGATCTACACCATCAACGCCGCCACAACCGTCATGGTGCCGAGATCTATCTAGCCACGTCCTCCTCGCTTGCGGGATCAAGGAGAGGACGTCTACATCGAGCCGTACGTGTGGATACCGCGGAGGTGCTGCCCGTTGTGGCACTTCATCGGATTGGATCTTCGAGGAAATACATCTCCTCGCGACTAGATGAGTCTAGTTGCGGGGATCGACAGACCAACCCCTGCATCGACAAAATGCTTTGAACGTTCTTCGAGGGTAAGAGATTGGATCTCATCTTCGCTACCTCCATCTAGTAGATCTAGATCCTTGGGGTTTATTCCGCTTGTTGCGTAGGAAATTTTTTTGTTTTCTATGCTGCGACCCCATCAGTTTCGACGTGCACACTACTACTAATAGGTATTAGTAGCGTGCGCTCTTAGCCGCACGCTACTACTGCGGGCGTTACTGCACGCTACTACTAAGCTTTCCCCTATAAGCTTTTTACTACTAGTGTGCCCCTCACTAAGCTACGTCGAGGACGCGCTTCATAGTCACTGGAACATCCACTCCCTCTATCAATGAAGGTAAGCGCTCAGCCCACAGCTAGAACACATGTAGGATCATATATCTATATGTAGGAGTCTAGTTCCGTGCTTCTTGATGGCATGCACGGTTGATAATGTACAAATCTAACTTTGATAGGGTTCATTTAGAGTTTCATTTTGCCTGATTTGAGGACATTTGTTTGTTTATGGTTTCATTTTAGCTAGAATTTGGGATATTTTGTGTTTGGGGTTTCTATTATTCAAATTTGGGGACATTATCTATCTAGAGTTTCCTCTTGACCCGATTTAGGGGAAGTTTGTTGTTTAATATGAGATAAATGATTAGGACGATGATTAGTTCGATGTTGTGTGTGTCGAAGATCCCAATGGGTTAAATTGCATGTTCATTATGATTGGTCTTCGCACACAAAATGCAACTATGAGGCACTATTTAACCTAAAAAAGCATGAGGCTTAGGACACTAAAATTAACATTGTTTTGTTCATATTGTCGATGAATAATCTGTGATACCATGTGTTGAAGAGGTAGCCCTGTTGTATCTTGTGCTATGTGCAAACACATTGGTCGTGCATGACACGTTTCTCACAACGCTAAAACAAGAGAAAAAACATCGAGTTCCCGATCAAATTTCTTGGTCTGATCTTTCTTCCAACTCTAACATCATGTTGTTCTTCATGTCCTAATAGCGGTGATGTTCACATCTAAGTTAGCACAATCATGTCGTGCGTCCACACCTACCAAGAAGCAACTAACCGTCCTACCCTTAAAACCTACCAACCCCCTCCCCTCCCCTAGCCGCTACCCTCCCCCTCACCCGCATGGGAGTATAATGACATGGCCGCTCATGTTATATAGGTTTGTGAATTTAGCATTCAAGTGACGATTTTTACGGAGGAGTAAGTTGATTTTTCTCAGGTTAGTTTAACACCTCCGAGTTTGGGATTTGTTTTGAACCAAACAAAAAGTTTTAGGCTAGAAAAGTAAACTTTCTCAAGAATTTAAGGATGAAAAGTGGAACTTTTTCTAATTGTATATCTCCAAAATCACGTTTAAATCCAAAATCAACCTCCGTCTTAGAATTGTATTTTCCCAAAATCTGAACGCTCAGCTTAAAGATCTAAACCTTCGGCCTAGAATTACTTTTTTCTTAAACATACTCTCAAAATGTTTTGAAATGATACACAAGAATTACCAGCTAAAACCCTGCACGGTTCTTCCGTGTAGTTTCCGCCTTCCGCCGCTCGCTTCCCAAGCACAACGTAGGGTTTCCCCAGCTCCGCCCCCATGGCGCGCGTCGCCGCCTCAAGGCTCGCCGCCGCCGCCGCCGCCACCTCCTCGAAATCGAAGGTGAGATCACGCCCCTCCTCCCCCCTCCCCCGCTTCCCCTCGCATCCGATCCCGAACCCTCACGGCTAACCCATTTTACCTCCATGCCAGTTCGAGGTCTTCTCCCGCCACGTCGCCGCCGCCTCGTCAGCGT
The DNA here is from genome assembly GCA_012064385.1 of Puccinellia tenuiflora. Taxonomy (NCBI): domain Eukaryota; kingdom Viridiplantae; phylum Streptophyta; class Magnoliopsida; order Poales; family Poaceae; genus Puccinellia; species Puccinellia tenuiflora. The sequence goes on from QRDG01002276.1 coordinate 135,281, forward strand.
GGGGCGCCCCGTCGCGGCTTCCCGATGGTTAGTCGGCTGGCTTAAAGTTTGATATTTCCGCATGAATCGTCCGAGAAAAAGGCTGACCCAGTGAAATCGTGCAGTGAGGGAGAGGAGGAGCCCGAGTTGGTGGTGCCCCAGCAGGTCGTTCCATGGTACGCCCTCCGCTGTATTTGATGTATTCTGTTGCTTAATACTAGTACTCCGTATCATTTTTCATTTTGCGATGTATAACATCTGTCATCCGAGGTGGGCATACTTTAACCTTCGAACCAAGTTTCGGGCTCATTTTGTAATCAGTGTGCTTCAGTTTGCTTATTTTTAAGCTCATGTGAGATTATCTGTTCTGCTTAACTACATCAAATTATAGTTCTATGGATTCTGTTTATCAGTGGTTTTCCTGGCACATTGCATCTCCTGGGATGCACAGGATAACCAAACAAATAGCTAACCAAACACCTAAGGATCTCAACCAGAAGAGATCATCATACTTCACAGCAATAGGAAAAATAAGCTTAGCCTGCCCAAACACCCTAAGTATCTAAAAGCATCTCAACCAAATGAGAATATCATACCTCACTGCAATGATGAACAAATCCTTAAGTGTTATTTTGGCAATTTATAACTGAAGCCAAGATTCCATATTCTGGCTCTTCTCGATATGCGCAACCAACGTTTCTTCTATCAGTCCATTATTTACGATTATTAAGGATTGAATTGGAAATTTCTGTGTCTGTGGGCATCAATCATCTTAGACATGGCATCTTAGTAATTTTTCTTTGCAGTGAACACAACTTATCAGTTTTTAAAACGCAGAAGAAAAAACAGAGTGATTCAGTGATGCACTATCCGCAAAGGGAATCAACCAGAATATATTTCCCACTGTCCTTGCCAGGGTGATATTATTATCTATTTGAATACAAACTATCCGTTTCATGTGCAAATCTAAGTGTCACAAATATTGGAAACTAGTTTTATCCATTTCTTTCTCTGCCATCCATACTACAAAAATTTAAGTTATGCAGCCGATAGACACTCTATAATCTTCCAAGTGGCGCTAGTTGCGCTAACTGCACGCAAAAAAATAGCATTGTCAAATTCCTAAGGATCACTGATAATCTATTAAACATTAAATGAAAGGCTCATTTGTTTTTTTTTTCAAACTATGAATGGAAATAATTGGTACTTCCATTTGACTTTTGACTCTAGCTTCCTAGTGGGCCAGTGGGCCTCTTTGATTCAAGTGAATTATTATGATAGAAATTCTTCCTGTACTGGTAATTTGATTTGTATGAGTTAGAAGAAATCTTAGGATTTTTCCCTATGTGCTACTTTGCACTTAATTCCAAAGAATTTATCGTTGGGTCTAGCCACTTAAAAAAATGCATATGGCTCGTGACTTCCTATTTCTCTTATGATGTGATCGGACACACTTTGGTTTCCGAGCATGTAGGGCTCAATAGGGACGGCCATTACATTATCTCTATTTTTGTGTTTCTGAAATTCTGCAAATCCGAAATGCCCTGAAGCTGGCCTAATGCTACTGGTCTTAATAAAATTACAAAACTTCACCGGGATCAAGTTTAAAAGAAGTGTCCCTAGAGTCTGGTCGTCTCTAGCATCGGTCCTCCTGGTTAGAAATGTTGCTCATGCAACCCTGGTGGCTTGGTTGTTGGTGGAAGCTGCATATGAAACTATGAAAGCATACTTTAAACCTAATCTAACTAAAGGAGCAGTTTAGTGGGCTAAATGGTCCTTTGGACTGGTAAATCTTCCTTTTTCAGTCTCCACTTTCCCTCTCAGCCTGTTGCTGCTGCTGTTACTCAGTCACCTAGGCGGGCTATGCGCCACAAAACGCCTGCTTAGTGCCTTTCTGAACCTTGACCATGATAGATGTGTTAACTACAAAAATACGCTGTTATATATATGCTTGATTTCATCATTTACCACTTTACCATTTGTCAGACAACTCCGTCTTGCATTTTATGTAATGCAAATTTCTTATTTCAAACTTGCTTTTAGTTGTGAATTATGAGTGTGATTACCTTTTTTATTTTTCATTTTGTAAATTCCATGTTTCTTTTGATTATTTCTATGATAACTTGATAAGAATTTATATTTGTATGTTTTTAGCCACAATGAGGGTGGATGCAAGGGATTACTACGATGTGCTCGGTGTGAGCTCGGACGCTTCTGCATCAGACATAAAGAAGGCATATTATGGGGTTTGTATTTTTTCCATCACTTTCTCTCATTTAAGAATCGAAATATACATTATTGATTCGATATAACTTGATTAAACTTGGTCAACATGAACCGGGCCCTGACCAAATAAATGAATATATCTGACATGTTATTTGACATCCCATCGTATTCTTCTTTTAGCTTGTTAGTTGTGCAAAAATGCACTATAATAACTGATTAATAACACTTGGCAACTATGTGCTAGCTGTTTTTTTCATTCACGATTGGATAGCCAGGACTTAATTGAGAAATTTTAAATTTATACTGGAGCAGGGAAAACCGGTAGGCCGAGCTCCATTTGAACACAACAGCAGAAGCTTTGCGTGCCCAGCTTTCAGGGCTTCTGCAGAGTAGATTAGCATGCTGCGAGTAGCCTTTGCAGAAACCAGTTATACTGCTTTCGTAAGACCTTTTTTCTGTCTCCCAAATAATGTATTTTCTGAGGAGAAAGCCATTATTGCAAGAAAATCTTCTGTTGTCACATGATGTCTTTGAGAAACTAGATACATTATTTGTATTTCACCTTTTTTTAGCCATTCCACCTGCCTATCTAGAGAACATGGTAAGAATCCAGAGAAAAGATTAGATAACGCTAGGACCTCATCATTGGCAATGTTAGCCCGCAGTCTCTTGTTTAGAAGCGATACATTTGTCCTCATTTTTGTTACACTTTGTCACGAGAGGCACCTAAATTGAAACCACCAGTGCTAGTTTGTGTAGAATGAGTATAGTTCGGCCATGGTTCACAAATACTTGACTTCCCCACAGGCACTTGTTTACTTGATTACTTCTATACCGAACAATATTCTTTTCCTAAAAAAAGCATTGAACAATTTTTGGGCTAGTAGAAGAGCTACTTTTTCTCGATGAACGCTTACAAGAGAATATAGTCCCCCTCCCTTACATAGACTATGTCTAGAGGATCAACTACATTATGTTCTTGATATCTGCATGTCGTTTGATCAACAATCCTCACGATCTTTATGTACTAGATAATCTGTCCGGTCTCCTATTTTTTGACATTTGTTAGCTTGTCAAATTTTAGCTTAACTGGCATGCTTCTCCAGCTCGCAAAGAAGTTCCATCCCGATACTAATAAAGAGGATTGTGGCGCAGAACAAAAATTCCAAGAAGTTAACCGGGCCTATGAGGTATGGCGGTTTAGTACACACAATTATTTTTTGTTTGGTGAACCATCGCATGTTTATCTAAAAGGCTGCTATTGTTTGTGATTTTCTCTCAGGTTTTGAAGGATGATGATAAGCGTGAAACATATGATCAGGTTTTTAAGTTTTTTTCTACGAAATGAAATAATAATGCCATCATAAATGATGAAACATCATTTTAAACTCATTTCTTTCTGTGTTAATTGTATATCTTGACTTTCTTACATAATGATAGCAGTGATTTCTCTAATCACTAATATTCATTTTCTATGTTACAAAATAGTTAGTGCTTATCTGTCAACTATAACATGTCGGCAGCTTGGAGTTGAAGCTTATGAGCGCCAAGCATCGGGTGGTGGCCCAGATGGTTGCCCTGGGGGCGGTGGGGGCTTTACTGGCGATCATCCATTTGGTGATATTTTCGGTGATGTAAGACGTCCTTTGATTTTATTTAGTACGAGTAAATTCCCTTGCACCATTTTTAGGTTGTCATAATGTCACCGTAACTTTGTTTAAGTTATGCTTGAGGGCAGGGGTTCCTGCAATTCCATATAGAAGAAGAGAATTGATTCAGTTTACAAGGGAAGCAAGATGAAAAACCATACAAGACTAGGTTAATTAGGGGAAAACAGGACCTAGCTAAACTAGATCTGGAGCCGCCAGACAAAACAAACACGCAGCAAGGAGCACTACACCTGCTGGGTCCCCGACGCCGGAAGCCAACCTGGTCATGTCTCCATAATGACACCTCCAGGGAGGAAACTCTGATAAGATGCCGCTGTCATCCGATCTAGCTACTCAGATCTATGTTTTTGCCCAGAGGATGAGATCCAGAGGGTCGGAGGGGGTTCGGGGCTCCATGACAACGCCACCAAGATGGAAACAGTACTCTTGAGCATCACCGTCGCCGGCACTGACAAAGTCAGCCAAGACTTTCGTCCAGAGTGCCGTGACCGCCATCTTCTCCAGACCGCGCGAGGACAGTGCACTGTGACACCAGCCTCCGACACCACTAGAGAGCTGATGCCCAGATCCCCACCGCCCACACGGCCAGAGTAGCCAGACCTTGCAGTGCCGCTGCCACGGCAACCTCCTCTATCCCGGAGCCATCACTTTGGTGTCCGAGATCAACACCTTCCACCGGCCACGAGCCCTCCGGCGCCCACCGCAGACTAGCCGCATGCTCCAGATGTGGCTACACCAGCCCATGAGCCTCCCAACACGGGAGAAGATAACCGCCAGCACGAGCGCGCCTGGTTTCCTCTGGCTGCAGATCGGTCTCCCCCCCACCCACCCACCCCACTCCACCCCACCCCACCCCCACAACCATGTCGTCTGAATCCCAGTGCCTCCAGCTCCCAGGACGAGGCCCTTCCACCTTAGGAAGCAGGGCCTGCTGCCACTGTGGTCTAGGCCAGTGGCATCAACAGAGCGGAAGGCCGGGATGAAGGCGCTGCGCAGCCACTCGGGTCGCCCCTGTATTGCCTTGGGACATCGGGCTGTGATTTACAAACTCAAAATATCTGCTATGCAGGGACTTCAAGACATAATTAGAGTTGTTTGTTGATAAATTGTACAAAGGTGTGCATGTAAATATTGTACTATACATTGTGGGTTTTAATGTAATGCAGTTCCTTTGTTCTTTGGTGAAAAGACATAATTAGGGACTTTAAACATATCATGTAGCAGTTCTTAGATTTAACTATCAGAACGGTCTTTCATATTTGAGTGGCCAGGCATGATTTGATAATATCCTTCAATATTTGTATTTGCCAAGGCTTCTTGCCCTCCATTTCTGCTTAAATTTTGTTCTTAGTTGTTTCATTTTACTATATATGAACCATTGTGCATGCCTCATATTTTTATGTTTTGCCATGTCAACCAGATTTTCGACACGTTCACTTCGAGAGGAGGCCAAGACGTCAAGGTTTTTATTGTTCTTCATTGCAACGGTTTAGTTTAAATTAGACATATTGTTGCAATGCTCATTTTCATTCAATTGCAGATTCCTGTTGAATTGTCGTTCATGGAAGCTGTCCAAGGATGCAGAAAAACTATTACATACGAGACTGATGTTCTCTGTGGAACTTGCAGTACGTGTTATGACCTGTCTATCATTCCATTGATATAGGAACTTATTGAATTGTCGACATCCCCACCCCACCCCTCTCATTTTTGTGGCTCAAGTGTAACATTTGTTACTTGCAGATGGAAGTGGTGTTCCTCCTGGCACTGTACCTCAAACATGTAAAGCTTGTAGAGGGGCTGGTGCGGTATGTCTCCTTTTACATATTTGTCAGAGTATTGTCATACGTAGGTTACTTTCCTGACATTCACAATGTTGTCCTATGAATACAGATATTCATTCAGAGGGGTATATTGAGTCTTGAATCTACTTGTTCTCGGTGCGGTGGAAGTGGAAAAGTTGCGAAGGTACATTTGTGCTTCAAAGACATATCTTTTCTATTTGTTCCTCCATGTTTAGTACTTTAGTTTCTATGGTATATTGTCACATGAGGTGAACATGCTGGCTGTTCCAGTACACACAGTCACATCACTGTCATATGAGGTGAAGGAACATCTTCGATGCTTTTTTAACTCTTCGTGGTAGTAATTCCTAAAATGTTCGCGCTATGCCAAGTACATGATATGAATTACTCAAAGTGATTGTACAGTAAACTATTAATTCCTGAACTTTCTATGTTGTGATATCTCTCTTATGTTTGATGGTTCTGGGAGCCTGACTTAATCTGCCTTTTCCATGTTCCACTTGAAGAATTTTTGCAAGACTTGTAAGGGTGAACAGCTAGTTAAGGGGAAAAAATCAGTCAAGCTTGACATAATGGCTGGTAAGAATGACTCAGCTCTACCAATACATTTATACGCTTGATATGTGACACATAACTTGGTACTAGAATTTGGATACGCGGAACATCTGAGTGTGTTTGGTTATGGTTTTGCCTGCCCATGATTTGGCCAATATTGGCATACAAAAAGTACCAGAGTGACCAAAGGGGCATGCACATGCCAAAAAATTGGTAACCATGCAAATAAGGTAGAGTATATTTGGCCAGTGTCCACAAATCGAACGTATTCTTTGTGCATATCCTTTGTTTGCTGGTTGCTCTGGATGCTGTAAGGTGTGAACTTATGGCATTACAAATAAGACAGTAACTTACCTAGGGTGCAGATACCACTGTTCCCAACCCAACTAACCTACTTGACACAATGCTGAAAGTAGATCTCCCCTTCCAGTCTTTCATTAGCCTAAATTCTTCACCAGGTTGACCAGACAGATTACATATCTCTGCTAGCTTACCCTAAGAAAAACAGTTTCACAGGTGTACATGTTTTCTCCTTGGCCTTTCTCAGTAATATGTAGGCTCTCAGCCATTACTTGAATTATCCCTCCCTACGGAGAGAAGGCATTTTTATGCCTTACGTAAAGAATGTACAGTTCACTGTCCTATAACAAAGTATGCTTCTTTTTAATCATTCCCTTTTCTGTTAATGTTTGAGTACTCTTTGCTACAAATATGCGGCAACACAGGTTTATTTTGGAGTTTATGGAAATACTCACAATTTTTTGGCATGTGTTGTATTATAACTGGAACACTTCTTCAGGAATTGATGACAATGAGACTATGAAGGTTCGCGGTCAGGGTGGTGCAGATGTTGAGCGCAATAAACCTGGTGACCTTTTTTTAACCATCAAGGTCACATTCTCTTTGGTCAAATTTTGAGTTCTGTATGTCAGTTCAATCGGTATCTTGCAAGTGAATTATGGTTCTTTTGTGGTCGTTGCGCTGTTTAATCTAGTTAGTCAGAAGAACATTTAGTAATTCCATCAATATTTTTGATGAAAAAAATCATCGTTTGTAAGTTTGTTTGTGAAGGAGCCTTCATACTCATTTTTCTATTACAGGTCAGAGAGGATCCTATCTTCCGCAGAGAAGGCAACCATGTGCATGTTGATGCCGTTCTAAGCATGGCCCAGGTGACCTCTCTTTATAGCCCTCCCCTTTGTTGGTGTTCTGATCTATCTGAATTTTAAGTAACCATATTATGCAAATCACATCGTCTTTTCCAAAAAGACAACCCAATTACATCTTGGTAGCACACATTAACCAATTATGTCCTGGGTCACCTAGCATGCACCGATATTTTGCACACCCGTCCTATCAGTATCACCAGACTTGTCATATACTGGTACACCATCGATACAACTCCAATGTGTATCAGGCTTTATCAGTTAAGTTGTTTGAAAAATAAATAAAGAAGTATGATGCAAAAATAAATAAGGAAGTATTTTGCACACCCGTCCTATCAGTATCACCAGACTTGTTTTTGGTTGACGGGGAACTCTAAAACTGCTTGATTTACAGGCTGTGCTAGGTGGAACTGTGACAATACCAACCCTTACCGGAAATGTTTCAGTCAAGGTATTTATTGATTCTTCAGTAGATTCAGTTTTGATGGTCATGATGCTTGTATTTGCTGGATGCTGCTATCTATTTCCCAAAATTTGACCTCGCATTTTGTATTCCCTGTCCAGGTCCGCCAAGGTACCCAACCAGGAGAGAAGGTTGTCCTGCGGGGCAAAGGTTGGTCATTGTGGTTACCTAAAACAAGCACCTTTATCTGAATCATACTGTTATTAGTACACATACATAATCCTTCTTTATTGCAGGAATAAAGGCGAAAAACTCATCGTCCTACGGGAATCATTATGTTCACTTCAACATCAGAGTCCCAACGTATGCTTCTCCGCCTCGACCAAATTCCAGTTCCACAAAAGAAAACGACCGCTGAAAATGGGTATTTGTATTGTTTGCTTTGCAGGGAGCTGACACCACGACAACGGGAGTTGATGGAGGAGTTCGATAAAGAGGACAGCAACGACGTGGCGAGAGTTGCTGCTGCATCTGGATGAAAATTCCCTGCTCATTTTATTATTATGGCCACACATAATAAGTCCAATAGCCCTGCTTGAAGGGCTTGGTATACCCCATGCATTTTTGTAGGCGTTAGATGGTGTGAGTTTTGCCCTGTATAATACACGCTACCGTAACTGACAAGCCTATATTATTGTAAACTTCTGATACATAGTCATTGATACCATTGTAACAACATATGAAGTTGAACCGACATAAAACATTGTTTTGGGATGAGAGTATCGATGTGTTTTCAACATGAACAAATAGAACGCATGTAACTCTCAGGATTACTCCTAGGCGGTTGACTGCGCGCACATCGTCCATTTTCCCCTCTTCTCATCCCGCACCAGCTCGCTGGAGCCGGTGATGTTGCAGCGACCAGCATGGAGTGTGCAGTTTTTGGGCACTAGAGAAGAACCTGGATGTGGCTGGGCTTAGAGAAATTTTCTGGATGGTGGCTGTGATATGAGCAGGGTGGGATGGTGAGGCGGCGCGGGAGCGGTTCGGCCAACATCGGATCGCAGTGGAGGAAGAGCGGGTGGGGCCACGCCGGAGGCGAGGAAGAAGGCTGGTACGGTTAGGGTTTGGGGCTGGCGGCGAGTTTCTTGTTTTACGGTCTGACCATGCACGCGGATGACCGCTATCATCCCCGTGTAACTCTTCCAACCTTTAAGAAAAAAAACAGAATTCGTTTTAGATGCAGACCGGGGGGGGGGGGGGGGGGGGGGGGTATGTATGCGTTTGGATATGGCCGCCACATGATACAATTTGTGTTAATATTGGACAGCAGAAACAATGCAATTGCAAACATATTCCGTTCCTATAATTTATATCTGTGGATATTCTATAATTTCAAAGCGTATTTCTTTAATTATCTCAGAGCATGTGTCCCGTTGTTACTTATTGAGGTTTTCGTTACCCCTCGTTAGGGTTTAGTGCTTCGGTGGCGACTCCACCGCCGTGAGATCGGACTCATTTTCGGCTTGGTTTCCACTTGGGCTACGTGGTTCTTAATTTTCTCTAAGAGTCCTAGTTAGGTCTGTTTTTCTCTTTGGAGCAACCCAGACCAGAGTTTTCCCCTGCTAGGGTTTGGCTAGAAACCTTTGATGGTGGAAAAGTTATCGCAAAGCCCTCCAGCGGTGCTAGCTGTGAGAATGCGGATGACGACATGTTCGTGCTTATGGATTTAAGAGACAATGAACTTGATGATGTTGTGCTGGGCGCGGAGGGGTTAAACAATTTCAAAAAACGGCGTGCTGGATGGCAATCAGAAAAGTTCATTCCACAAGATTGCTTAGTGGTCACGCCCTATTCGAAAAGATGAAGAACATCTTTCAAGCGAACCTATTTGTCGCGAGACTGGCGAGAATCTACTTATCTTAAAGATGCATTGCCTCGATGATTGGAAGAAGGTTCTGCACCAAGGTACGTGGACGTTCTGCGAATGGAGTTTGATTATTGAATACTTCGTTGGGCTTAACGATCCCGAGAAATTCATATTCAGCGGTATGCGTGTATGGGCTCAAATCCACGGGATTCCGGAACTCTGTTGGAAGGTGGAGGTGGTTGAGGAGCGATCACGTTGGATTGGAAGATTTAAAGAAGTCTAAATGAGATCACATTTATATATAATTGAGATAAACATCCATTGCACTTCCAATGTATGAAAACAACACATTCAAGTATATTTTGGTCTCCAACCTTATTGGAACCACAATAGTCAGAATAACTACAATACATAGGTAAGCTCATAAATATGTGAATATATAGAGATAAATTTAAATTTCATGCACATATTATCCATTTAGAATTTGATGGAGCCTACCCAACATATTTTCTATTTTTTTTAGAACAACTCGCTTTATTAATCAATGACAGACATAGGAATACAAAGGCTTTCAGGTGGCTTAACTAACCAAACCCGATGACCAGGTTCAAGAGAAGAAGAAAAGCGTGCGAGACTGTGAGCTTCCATGTTCGAGCTTAGATCAGCGAGTTGAACAAATATCCTAGGTGCCTTATTTTACAGACGGCTGACAGTACCCATTGTACAACATAAATGGACAGAGTCCTTTTGTTTGTTGGGCCCCTGGCCCAAGTGCGCGTAGCTCCCTCCTCCCCCTCTCCAATCTCTGCCGCCGCACCCCCAATCTCTTGGCCAAGACCTTGCTCGTTGATTAGCCAGGCTGGGGTCCAAGATGATACGGCGAGTTGTTAATCTGGTGGTGAAGAATACTTCCACCGGCGTTCATTCTCTGCGCCGGATCGATCCTTACAAGCATCTATTCTACGAGTCAGCAGATGAAGCAGCGGCAGCTGCAAACACAAACAAGGCGGTGGACTCTACTCGGGGAATGCAGAATCTTACCCTACCCGACCCAGCCGTGAGCTTCGCTCCATCCCCAACAAGTCTGCCGTCGCCGTACAAGGGCGGCCTGGATTTCTTCGCGCTCCTGGGCGGCACCCAGGGCAGGATCGTGAGCGCCAACATGGCCGGCGAGACTGTGCTCTACGACGCCGACGAGCGTCTCTTCATCAACCTGCCCTGGCTCAAAGAACCCAAGGGGTGGAACCCCGTCTGTCTCTCCGTCGCCTTCCCCGGCGCCGTCGAGAGCAGCCTGTACGTGATCGACCGGCGCCCCGGGGCGGCCGTGCATCGGTTTCGAGACGTAAGGGAGGAGTACGCCACCTCCTGCTTCGAGGTCCTCGAGCACGGCGTCGAAGGACTTGGAGGCTGGCGCTGGCGGCTTCTTCCCCCGCCCCCCTTCGCGCACCGACATGGCTACGGACCCTCGTACATCACCTCCTACACGACCATGCCTAGCGCCGCCGCCGACGGCTGCTCCACCATCTGTATGTCGTGTGATGACGACGACATTGCAACTGGCACCTACTGCTTTGACACCTCGAGGCACTCGGAAAAATGGAGGCACGTCGGGGAGTGGACGCTGCCCTTCCATGGGGAAGCCCACTACGTCCCCGAGTTCGACCTGTGGTTCGGCTTCTCCGCTCACAGCCATGATAAACACCTGTGTGCTCTGGACCTTTCTGTGATGGTGCAAGACCAACAACAGCAGCCTACTGTGCGGTATCTTTTTGAAGATCTGAACCCACCCGTGGAAGAGGAATGGTTTCCAATGGATTTCCAACTGGTGAACCTTGGTGCCGGCAAGTTTTGTGTTGCCAAGTCCTTTGATGCCCATCACACAATTGGCCAGCAGTTCGCCGTGCTCACTGGTATAGAGATTCTGCGCGGTGATGATGGCCAGGGCCTCCACATGGTCAAGCACAAATGTACATGCTACGGCTTTGCCAAGGACATGATCAGCTGGGTACTCTGAATTACTAGTCTTTTATGCATTCGGTCTGTTCCCTCCCTCCCTCCCTAGCTACTAGTAGATCATGCAGTCATGTAATGTAGTGCTAGCTATTAATTTGATGCGTTTGAAACAGTTATGGTTTGGTGTGTTTGGTTAGTAGATGAGATGTAAAACTATTGTGTATCAGAATTAATAATCAAGCTTTGGTTTAAGATTTATTTTGTTTGATATGGTGGTCAAGATGTTGGATCATGATTAGCTATGTTAGACTGGGTGACAAATTCAACTATCTGCAAGCCAAAAAATTGATCAAGATATATAGCTGTTCCATGTCTGCAGGTATTGCAGGAGTACATTAAAAGTTTGACATTGCTTTAGCTGTCGCAAGGAAGCTGGTCAAAATTCACCATGTGTGTCTATCGACAGTGGTTCAATAACTACAACCTGAAGCCAGACATATTCTTCTGAATTAGGATCTAAGAAGCTAAGATCATGGACTTTTGGTTCGCAATGCTGCTGCTGCTAAACAGATCAAGGTCTAATCAGAAACGGAACCTTAGTTACATACCGCTGGAGTGGGTCTTCGGAAATGTGTATAGTAACAGTGTTGTGTTTCTTGAACTCAAATAGTCAAAACTAATTTATAAACTGTGATCGATGCTGGACCGCGGACAGGCTTGCACGCCGTGGCTTGCAGCACCCGCCTTGCTGCCCGCTCTGTGATCAGGCCCCGGAGACCATACGCCACCTGATCTTGGAGTGCCCCTCACTCGTCAGACATGGCATGAGACCTTGGCATGGCTACGGTTCACTGTCCCTGCACCCAACCAGGAGGACTCGCTGATGGGCTGGTGGCTGCGCGCAAAGCAGGGCACGCCGAAGCAACTACGAAAAGGCCTAGGCTCCATCACCCTCCTTACGCCTTGGATGGTGTGGAAGCACCGCAATGACTGCGTCTTCGAGGGTGCCCACCCCTCGATCCATACCCTCATCGACAAGATCAAGGATGAAGCCAGACTTTGGGCTAGAGCAGGCGCCCACGGATTCCGAGTCATTTTGCCTCCCACCTAGGATGTACACTGATTGTAACTTAGCTAAACACCTCTACCCCTCTTAGGAGGTTGTAACCGAATTCTACCTTTTCAATGAAATGAAACCACTAGTAGAAAAAGGACCTTTGGTCCAGTGCCCCGTTTAGCTCTAGTTCCGGCTTTGTTTCGGACCAGGACTAGAGGGGGGACTAGTCCCGGTTCATTGGCTACGTGGCCGGCACCCTCTAGTCCCGGGTCGTGGGGACCCTCTAGTCCCGGTTCGTGAAACGAATCGGGACAAAAGGGTTGCGGCAGACCGCAGCTGAGGTGGGGGCCAGCGCGAGACCCTTTAGTCCCGGTTCGTATCACGAACCGGGACTAGAGGTCCTCTGGTCTATATCATCTTCTTCCTGCCCGAGTTCAAAGCTCATATCACCATTTTTCTCCTCTCTATCTACTCTCTAGCTCAAATTCATCCACATTTTGTCCACGATTTTTCAAGATTAAGGGCGCCCCATATATCCAAGAGTTCTAATAGGTTAGAAACTTCATCCTCCCGGAACTGAAGTTCATCCCCATTGCTAGTTTTGCTACTCATTTCATTTGTATTGCTAGCTAGGTGTTTGATGAAATGACTAAGTTAGTTGTGTAATACACATTGCTAGTTTATTTATTTTATATGCAATTTGAGCTCAAATTAAAGTATGATTTATGGGTTTTAGTGTCGTCCCGTCTCTGTCGCTGTCCTCACCGCCGTGTATCGCCCCCGCCGGCCCGTCATCGGCACCACCTTGGTGAGCCTCTTGTTCTTATTTTTAAAAAACAAATTTTTATTTGTATGATTTACATAGTTAGTTGTATAGTTTTTTTTACTTCTATGACTGTTTGTTATATGTATAGTGTCATGGTTTTGATATCCGTCCCCGTCGGCCCTCGTCCGGTCTATGATTCAGATGTGGTATATTATCTTTTATAACTATTTGTTTAATTTCGTATTTATAACAATTATGCCGAACAACACTTGACATATATATATTCTTATCTAGGAGGTAGTTGAACCGGAAATTCCAACCGACTCTCTTGTCGAGATGCTAAATTTATTTGAAAAAGAAAACAATAATTTGAAAGCAAAATTGAAAAGAAGTGAAGAAGAGAAGATGGAATTGGAGTTGTATCTTGCCGATGTCGTCCATGATCACAAGATCAAGATGGATGCAATGCGCTTGAAGATTAGAAACATTAGAAACTATGCAATTAATAAAGAGGCTTGGTATCATTATGCTGTTGGATCAATGGTTACCTTAGTTGCGATTTTTTTTTGTTGTTGCATTTAAATGCATTAGATAGTTTAATTGTATGTTAATTTCAATGTATGTTTTAATTATGAGAACTATGTATTACATTTGGTCACTACTCTATTTTGGTTTTAATGTGATGAACTTGTATTGATTAATTTGGTCACTTCTCTATTCATGATGTTGTGTGTAATGATGTTTTCCCTTCTTATGCACAAAAAGTGCTCGATGAAACAGCAATGGTTGTACGATGACCGACGCTCTAACGAGTACATTCAAGACGTGCGTTCTTTTCTCAATGTGGCTGAGGCAAACACGCGCGCGGAATGGTTTTATGTGTTGTCCATGCCGTGTCTGTCGGAATGAGAAGGATTACTCTTGCTCAAAAACCCTTCACATCCACCTGATTCAGTCCGGTTTCATGTCCGGCTATAATTGTTGGACCAAGCACGGAGAAAGAGGGGTAATGATGGAAGACAATAAAGAAGAAGAGAACGATGACAACTACTCTATGTTCCCTGAATACGATGGCAATGCAAGGGGGGAAGCTGAAGATGAAGAGACACCAGATGAGCCCATGGTAGATGACGATCTTCGTCGGGCCATCGTTGCACAGAGAGAAGCAGAAAGTGCAAATGAGAAGTTGAAGTTGGAGCGCATGTTAGAGGATCACAAAAAAAAAGTTGTACCTAACTTGCGAAGATGGCAACACAAAGCTCGGTACCACACTGGAATTGCTGCAATGGAAGGCAGAGACTGATTTATCTGACAAGGGATTTGAGAAGTTACTGAAAATAATGAAGAAGATGCTTCCAAAGGATAACGAATTGCCTGACAGTACGTATGAAGCAAAGAAGGTTCTCTGCCCTCTAGGATTAGATGTGCAGAAGATACATGCATGCATTAATGATTGCATCCTCTACCGCGGTGAGGAGTACGAGAATAAGAATGAATGCCCGGTATGCAGTGCATTGCGGTATAAGATTAGAGGAGATGACCCTGGTGATGTTGAGGGCCAGCCTCCCAGGAAGAGGGTTCCTGCCAAGGTGATGTGGTATGCTCCTATAATACCACTGTTGAAACGTTTGTTCAGAAACAAATAGCATGCCAAGTTGTTGCGATGGCATAAAGAAGACCGCAAGAAAGACGAGATGTTGAGACACCCCGCTGATGGGTCGCAGTGGAGAAAAATCGATAGAGAGTATAAGGACTTTCCAGTTGACGCAAGAAACTTAAGGTTTGGTCTAAGTACAGATGGCATGAATCCTTTTGGGGAGCAGAGCTGCAGTCATAGGACCTGGCATGTAACTCTATGTATCTATAACCTTCCTCCTTGGTTGTGCATGAAACGGAAGTTCATTATGATGCCAGTGCTGATCCAAGGCCCGAAGCAACCCGACAACGACATTGTTGTGTACCTAAAGCCACTAGTTGAAGAACTTTTACAATTGTGGGGAGAAAAAGGTGTACGTGTGTGGGATGAGCACAAACTGGAGGAATTTGACCTACGAGCGCTGCTCTTCATAACCATTAATGATTGGCCTGCTCTTAGTAACCTTTCAGGACAGACAAACAAGGGATACAATGCATGGACGCACTGTTTAGATGAGACTGATAGTACATATTTGGAGAAATGTAAGAAGGTTGTGTACCTGGGCCATCGTCGATTTTTGGTGGACCACATCATAAACCCTAAGGGAAAATATAATGGCACAAAGTAGACGAGGCTCTAGTCCCGGTTGTGCCCTCCATGTAATCGAATAGACGGGCTCTAGTCCCGATTATGATCTCCATGTAATCAAATAGCTAGACGGGCTCTAGCCCCGGTTGTGATCTCGCTGTAATTAATTAAAATTTTGAATTATCATAAAGAATAAATTATATTTTTATCAGATAGATATTTATTTTATGAAAATTTTGATATGCTATATGTATTTTTCTGTTTTGTAATTAATTAACCATGTATTTTGCAATATTGATCATAGTTTTAAATTTGAGATTTGGCGGGAAAACAAAAAAGGGAGAGCCAGAGGCTGCCACGTGGGAAGAACTCTAGTCCCGGGTCGTATTACGAACCGGGACTAGAGGTCCTCGACCACGCGCAGAGGAACGGGCCACGTGGGGGACCCTTTTGTCCCGGGTCATAACTGACCCGGGACTAGAGGGGGGGGGCTCTAGTCCCGCTTCCGTAGTCCCGGGTGGGCACCTGGGACTAGAGGTCCTCCCCACCCAGGACTACATGCCTTTTCTCCACTAGTGAACGCAAAGAGTCCTTTGCGTTTTCTCGAAAAAACTAAGTTATAAACATACGAGAGTTCAAGGATGCAGAAAAACTATTACACAAGACTGATGTTCTCTGTGGAACTTGCAGTACGTGTTATCACCTGTCTATCATTCCATTGATGGAGGAACTTCTTGAATATTGTTCACACCCCCACCCCCACCCCTCTCGTTTTTATGGCTCAAGTGTAACATTTGTTAATGGCAGATGGAAGTGGTGTTCCTCCAAAGATGTAAAGCTTGCAGAGGTGCTGGCGTGGTATGTCTCGTTTTACATATTTGGCAGAGTATTGTCACTTGTCACACGTAGATTATTTTCCTGACATTCGAATTGTTCTTATGAATACAGATATCCATTCAGTGTGGTACATATAGTCTTGAATCTACTTGTTATTGGTGTCGTGGAGGTGAAAATGTTGCAAAGGTACATTTCTGCTTCAAAGTTAGGTTATTCCTAAAATGTTTGCATTATACCAAGTACATGATATGAATTACTCAATGAGATTGTCTTGAAGACTTTTCGCAAGACATGCAACATAACGGTGACATGTTTGAAACGTAACTTGGAACTATGAATTTGGGTATGCAGAACATCTGGGTGTGTTGGACAAGGGATTTTGCTTGCCCGTGATTTGGCCAATGTTGACATGAAAAGTGTACCATGAGTGACCAAAAGGGGCATGAACATGCCACATGCCAATAAATTGGTAACCATGCAAATAGGGTAATCATTTGGTTTTAACTTTTTGACATTCACGTTATGGACCGACTCACCCTCTAGATTCATAACAAATAACCCGTTACAATGGGTGCAAAGTCCTACAACATATTATTCATATATAAGAAATAACCATTCTTCTTAATACTTGACTCATAAAATTGTTTTAACAAACATGAGGCATAGATAATGTTTTGATTTAGCAAATTTTTAGCTCCATTATGAATCCTCAAGGTAAATGAAATTGCATGGTGCTGACTCCCAACGCAGCAAATCTTGCCTTGTTGCCGACTCAAATGTCAATCGCACCACAAATAAGAGTAGTTTATTGCCGGACATTGCTCGCCGGGCATCGAACCAGTATAAAGTACAAACCTTTATCTTGCGTGTGCTACCATCTCGAACTTCGAGCGAAACACCTCCAAATCAAATATCTAAAATCAAGAAAATAGCACGACACATACATATAACACATTTTGCTGCGCCTTCGGCTCTATGTGACTACACGACTACGACGACTAGTACATCAACCACGACTATCTTGACCCTGACACTCCGTCATAAGCTACCTCGACAACGATATCAAGGCCACGTCTATAGTATAATTCCAACAAAACTCCAACCAAAGCATCTGTGTTGTCACTAGTGTCCACGACACTTTCGGTGTGACCACGAGAGGGTAGAGAGGAGAGACATGGAGGACACTAGAGGGGGAAACAGCCATCACACTAGGTGCTGACTGTAACATCCCGGGGTTTTCCCCAAATTAGATTTTGTTTGTTTTGATTTTTGCATCATCATGACATCAGCATCATGCGCATCGCATATTTTTGGCAACAAAAATATTTTTATTAAACCCTATTTTATCTTTCTAAAGTTGTCGCAAAGGTTTTACCGAGACAGTCGTCTCCGCTTTCGAAAATTAAATTGCCAAATTAATTGGCAAACGAAAAATAAATTTGAGATGCGAGAGAGTAGCCCAAAACCTGGCCCAAGCCCACCTAACCTCCAAACCCTAGGGTTTCCCCTGGTTTCCTCCCTGGTCTTTTTCCTCCTACCCCCTTCCAGTTTGCAGCCAGCCAGCCACCCTCCTCCTCTTTTCTATTTTTGCGAAGAGGTCCCTCCACCCCTTCCCTTTTTTCCTTTTTCCGCTTTTCTCCTTTTTTTCTTTTTCCCTTTTCCTCTTTTCCCTTATCTCCTTTCTCCTTCTCTCCCCGTGCTCTTCTTCCACCCGCACGCTTCTCTCCTCATCCCGAGCCGTCGGCCTCCCCTGCTCTCCTAGCACAGCGCCGCCACCCCCTGCTCTCTCCTCCCTCCTGCCGGCCGCAGCTCGCCGTCGCTCCTCCTCCTCGACTGCGCCCCTCCCCAGGTCGAGCCTGCATGCCAGGAGCTACTCCCCATCGACCCCGCACCACCTCATCCCCGGCCTCCGCCTCGCCCCGGCCGGCTTCTCCTCCGGCCGTCGCCCTCTCCTCGCCTCCCCACGTCGCTGTCCTCCTCTCCCCTCCACCAGCTGCCGGCCGAGCGCCCGCCGCTGCCTCCCCTTCGGCCGCCTCCGACCAGCAGCCGCCGGCCTCCACCCACTCGTCCCGTGCCTCTCCTCCTCCACCCCGACGTCCTCCTCGCGAGCCCCGCCGAGAGCCGCCCCCCTGCTCTTTCTTCCTCCGCGCCATGGACGTCCTCACCCGACGCTGTCATCTCCATGCCCGTGTGTGCCCCAGCCCGTGGTCGCGTGTTGCTGCTGCCCATCCCCGGAGCACCGTGCCGTGTTATTTCTGTGCCCGTGGCTACTGCTTTGTGCGTTTTCGTGCAACCCCGTTGTGCTTCCCCGAAGCCCGTGTTGTCGTGCTGCCAGCACGTTCCCGTTCCCGATGCTCCCGTCGTGAAGCCGACCCCCGGTGCCGTGAACCCTAAGATCGGAGCCGCCGAGTTCTTCCACAACTCTGCACGACGACACGACTCCGTGAACCTGACGCCAAGTTCTCCGTTTTGTTGCTCGTTTGTGTTGGCCGCCTTCATGCACGTCCATGAATACCGGTGTCCGTACCCCGACACTGTGAGACCCGTCGACCCCGAAGACCGGAACGCCAAGGTCCGCAACCCCGACGCCCCGAGTACGACTACTTCCACGACGTCGACTACTTCGGCTACTTCAACTACTTCGACTACTTCGACGACGTCGACTACTTTCGCCCCGATTCCGAAGATCCCTCGACCCAATGTGTGACCCCAACCCTAACCCTATACCCTATACCCTATATGCGTATCTTATAAAATCATGCATAATTAATTAACATCACACCTTTATCCATCTAGTCGAATTAAATCAACTAAATTTAATTATGGGGTTTGTCCGGTGCATTTATATTGTGCACCGATCCCATCTAAAATGATTTGCCATGTGTTAGGAAATAAAATTGGATCACCTTTAATTTGTCATGCATTCATGTCATCCACATGCCGGATCTTTTGTCGTAGAGTAAAATGCATCTTTTCCGTTGCCTAGTGTTTGTTGCTTCTTCGGGAATAGGACGTTGAGTTGATGTGAGCAACGACAGGTTCTGCTACCTCTACCGGATTGCAGGCAAGTGATACTCCCTTGCTATCTTTGCTTGTTTTCTGTCTCTTACTCCTCCTATCTTTTGTTCCTTGCTAGGCTTAGGTTACGATGCTTGTGACACGATCCTATTTGCATGTTTACCTGGCAGCCATGATATAGCCACACCTCCACATCCTATTAAGCTGTTGTTTGTTTACCTTGTTAGCCTTGCGAGTCCTAGTGCATGCTTAGGTGCTTTGCTTGAGTCCTGTTATCTCTTTATCTAGTCTTGTTGATAATATGATAGCTAGGCTCAACTAAAATGTTAATCTTTAATTTCTGTTGCGATGGGAATAACTTAATAAAGATAAGGCACCAGCGAAAGGCCAATCATGGTGATTTGTTCTGCTAGTGTCGCCTAGGACCTGATTTTTTTTCCGCTGATCCAAGACTAAGCACACTAACCACATGTGGGAGTTCTATGGGGCTCCCCGCAACCTATTTACCAGATCCTCAAACCAGTCCAGGTGCCACAAGTAGTTCGGGTATTTCCATTTGCGCGCGTACAACGATGTTGATGTGAAGGTAAGATGATGATGGATACGTGGTTACTTATGGTAGGGCTTGCGGCACGTGGCGTTTATCGCATGTGGAAGGAGGGCAATCATATGAGTGTTCCTCCCGAAGCCGTCCTCGCATCGGCTAGGTCCGCCTCGGAGCTTCGGCCGTACTTTCAAGGCGGATCCAACCTAGCTAGGTGGCTCCCTGGACTTGTTTGTAGAGAAGGGAAGTGTTGCGTCGAACGCTCCACCGGTACACCTCTAAGCGAGTGTTTCGATGTGTGTGGGTTCATTGGTGCATCCCTGCAGGGTGAAATCTTTTCGAAAAGCCGTGTCCGCGGTTATGTACGACTTGGTGAAATGCGCTAGCTAAAAAGATCATAGACAACTTGCACCTTATGATGATTATAACTTGACTAGTAAGATAGATTACTTGAATAATAACCCATAAAACTGATCCACCGTGTAAGTTGCCCTGATTGCTTCCTCGCGGGCGGTTGATCGAGGGAGTAATACTTGGGCGGGTTTTTGATGCGGTGAGTAGTATAGTTGGTTCCTTATGCGCTCTCTTACCTTGTCTCAATTAGACGAAAGTTGTAGTGTGTCTCTATAAGTTGTTAGTGCTACTTGTCGCCGCTTCAATCGCTAACCCCCTTCCCCCGGAATTCAAGTGTTGATATCTTGTGAGTATTACTTGCCAGTACTATTTATAGTACTGACCCCTTCGGGGCTGCTATTCCAATGCAGCCGACAGGTTTGAAGTCTGACGACGTTAGCTTGGGAATCCCTCCGGCTTGGCCTGGGCAGGGATATGGTGCCTTCGTTTATCTACATGACTCTTAGTCCCATTTGTATTCTTATCCGTAGTCGGATACTATTTCGCTTCCGTTGTTATTTTGGATCTTTGTATTGTATCTTTTGTTTTTGACTCGGTGAGTCGTTGCTGTATATATGTTGTTTTGTGGGTTCCATCGAGAACTGTTGTAATGTTATCACAATTCCACCCGCATAACGTGTGTGTTGCGACGTGCATGTTATGCCTGGTGTTCGTCATAGGATCGTTATTATGCGGATTTGACGGGAACGCTCAAGTCTACATAGTACCGATCCGGGGGGCGTTACACTGACCCATCAGAGATGCAGTTGATGGAATTGAAGGGGAGAATACGACATAAACACAAGTCTTCAAATCCAATTTCAATAGTACGCTTCAGTCACGCCTCGACTATTGAAAATGTAAGAATTATATACGGATACTGTTGATATACAATATGTATAAACATAGATATATTTCCTTGTACTCCAATCATATATACCCCGTGTACCTCTATATAAATCCCACGAGTATCGTATCAATACAATAAGGAAACATTAGGGTTTTACATTTTCTACAACCGCATCGGTGGCACGTTTACAAGGCCCATGAGGCCTAGTTAATGACGAGTCTGGGCCCATTGCTTGATGTGTAATGTGTTGTACGCATGTGGTGAAAGCAAACCTACCCCGTGGAGATGGAGAGGGTTGGGGAGGCTATGCTAGACTATGCATAGTGAAAACAAATATATGTAGCAGGTCTAGGAGAAGGGCGACTGCGTTCAATAGTAAAGATAACCAATGAAAAAAAGGTGGAAGACCTATATATGCTAAACTAACTTAACTTTTTTATACCATACTTGACATCACTCTCATCAACTGCCTTTCAAACACCGCCCAACCATCTTCGAGATCAGGAACCGTCGATCCCCGGGATCGTCGGTCGCATCGGCATGACGCCGCCTTCACAGTGAGGACGTGACAACGTATTTTTTTTTTTTTTGAGAAATAAAAAAGAGTACCAATCGGAGAGAAGTGCAGTCCAAATGAGAAGGCAAGGTCATGTCGGCCCATCCCATCAACCGTTACCCATCGATTGGGCCTTGGGCTAGGCCTCAGTGGATAGCGGATAAGCGAGGGGATTGGTAGGGCCAGAGCGCACACCGGCCTCAAGCGAATTTAGCGGCTGGAGACTTGGAGAAGGGAGCAGAGCGGCCCTCCTCCTCTCTCCGCCGCGCCGATCGATCCTCCTCCGCGTGACGTCACTCCTCCTCCTCCTCCTCCTCCTCCTCCTCCTCCCTTCCAGAAGCTTCCGCGCCCCCTTGCGCCGCCTCTCCAGAAGGTACGCACCCGCATCCTCCGCTCCGCAACCTCGCGACATCTCAACTACCGTTCGCGTGGTCGTGGAATCTAGAGAAAACTTCTCGCTTGATTTCCTAGGTTTCAACGCCTCTGCGGGAATGGGTTCCTTGTGCATCGCGTCGCATTGTTACGCTGGATACTGGATTATATCCGTGAGGAAAGATAGATAGTGCTGACGCAGTATTTTGGGTAGTGGTGGCGCTCCCCTTTCTGTTTCATGGTGGTTGTGGTACGTTAGTTCTGTCCCCAACTACCGGAGCGGGTGCACAGGCAGATTTCTACCAGGTTGCAGTTCCAGACGGTACTTTTGATGACCGGAAATTAATTGCATTTCTTTACTCATCTGTAAAAAACAGTACTATGTAGAAAGTAATTGCATTTCTTTGCCAGTTGATATTCTATTGATTAGTAGAGTGTGGAGTGGTTGTACAATGGATGCTAAAAGACTAATCATGCAATTAGTTCCTTGTATGTAAAAGTTCTTTCTTCTTACAATCTGTACCGGAATTTCTGTTTTCTTACCCCATGAGATTATATTTTGAAGGTTCTCTCTTCAAGGCATCTGGAATCTGTAGCCCTAGCTGTCAGATCACCCCTGCGCAAGTATGAATCCTTACTTTGTTGGCCTTCTTGTGCCCATCGTGGCCTCTCTTCTGCTCCAGAAAAGGAGAAAGGTTGAAAAGATGAGAGGGGTGCCAGTTGATGTTGGCGGAGAGCCTGGCTATGCGATCCGTAACCATCGATTTGAACATCCTGTTGAAACGCACTGGGAAGGGGTCACCACACTTGCTGAGCTGTTTGAGCATGCTTGCAAGGAGTATGTCTACATGCCCCTCCTTGGCACCAGGAAGCTCATTTCAAGGGAAATAGAATCATCGCCTGATGGGAGGTCCTTTGAGAAGCTTCATCTGGGGGAGTACGAGTGGAAATGTTACGCTGAGGCATTTAAGTGTGTTTGCAACTTTTCATCAGGATTGATTCAATTAGGTCACCAGAAGAATGACCGTGTTGCTATTTTTGCCGAGACACGGGCTGAGTGGCAGATTGCACTGCAGGTAATCCTTCTTTCTTCGGCAATAGATAGAATAATCTGTTCGTTTTTTTGTTTTTTTCACGTGGAACTATGTGTTGTGCATACTTTTGGTTAATGTTCACTTTATATCTAGAGCACATATAATGCAGAAAAAAAACATATTAGTCAGGGTTCCTGCATTGTACAGTGAGTTCTACACACACTGAATTCAAAATGAATTCTCCAGTTTTCTTGTCCTCTTTCGATACTCAGTGAAATGCTGATCAGTGATCACTACTAAAATTTCTCTACGAGCAACACCATTTGTGAACAATGGATATTCATCTAATACTAGGATATCCCAACACCATTTGTTCTCCCCCTTTGCATTCTCATGTAAACTGAGGATGAAACTTTCATGCGTGTCTGGCACTCTGGCTAGCCTGATGTTTCATATTATTATGCTTGACAGGCTGGCAATAGTAGTTGTGGTGGCCGATTTTAGATTCATGGAGACTTGGGGGATACAGTTGCACCCAGTTTTATTTAAAAAATGAGTATATGCACCAAAGATACATAGAAATGTACCTTGTACTATCTCTCTTTCACTATAACTGTCCCCAACCCACCATGCACGCAGACCCAAGAAATGTTAAATTTGAGAAAAATAATAATGATAAACGTCCATGCTTAACCCTTTTAAATGATATTGTACGACCACGTAAGCTCTCTTAAAACTATATAAGTAAGTGTAGAGTGTGGAAAAGATACAATAAGTACATCTTGACTCACTCGATGGGCAAGTATTTTGTAATGAAGACCCGTGAGGTACTCGAATATGGTGAAACAAAGGGAGTAATACTGAAGGAGCATATAGAAGTATACAGCTGCTAACTTGATCGATTTTGAAAGTCCGGTACATACAACTACGAGCAACATGTAATTTGTTTCATTTGAACATCCTTATCTGTGTAGTTGGAATTTTTATGTTGGAATGTGTGAACTTCAAGTTAGCTATTCAGAACAAACGATTATTCTGGTAGCTATTCATTGCACATGTTTTCATAATGTTATACTCTGGGTCACTGTTCTCAAGTTCTGACTTGACTGCTTCGTATTTCCAAGGCATGCTTCAGACAAAACATATCAGTTGTCACCATCTATGCTTCCTTGGGGGAGGAAGCACTATGCCACTCACTAAATGAGGTTTGTACTGTCACTTGTGTCTCATATGTTGTACAGTTATCCTTCCCTCTATGCTATGTTTTTTTTTCATGTGGTCCGCTTATAATATTTTATGAAGAATAAGCAATTGTAGATTTTTTGTAGCATTTTTGTTATAGTTAGGCTACAAATACTTTTCAGCAGTTGCGAGCTTACTCCAAAGATTATAGTGTAATGTAAATAACACTCATTTTCTGTTTGGTTGATTTATCATATTTTTCCCCTTATGCTCTACAGACTGAGGTCACTACTGTAGTATGTGGTCAGAAGGAATTAAAGAAATTGATTGATATAGGTTGGCAACTTGACACTGTGAAGCGCGTGATTTACATCAATGACGAAGGCATCTCAGCTGAAGTTTCTCTAGCTAAAAACAACACTAGCTGGACAGTTGCGTCATTTGAGGATGTAGGCAAATTAGGAACTGAAGCACCTGTTGATGCAAATATGCCTCTCCCGTCTGATGTTGCAGTGATAATGTACACAAGTGGCAGCACTGGATTGCCCAAGGTTTGCTGATTTTGACTGTTCATTATGCTGCAAATATGTGCTTGTTTGCAGTTAATTTTTCGTAATTCAAAGGATGATGTGCCTTTGCTACATGTTTAATCATATCTTAAATCTTATGAACTAATATGTGCCCCATCTGTTCTTGTAGGGAGTTATGATGACGCACCGCAACGTCCTGGCTACACTTTCAGCAGTTATGACCATTGTGCCTGAACTTGGCAAAAAGGATATATACATGGCCTACCTTCCACTTGCGCACATTCTTGAGTTGGCGGCTGAGGTAACTGTTGAATATAATTTCAATATATTAACATTTTTGTTCATTAAGTTTAATCATCTATCTGAAAATATTATCATTGTTAGACGCTTATGGCTGCTGTTGGCGCCTCCATTGGATATGGATCA
The DNA here is from genome assembly GCA_012064385.1 of Puccinellia tenuiflora. Lineage (NCBI taxonomy): Eukaryota > Viridiplantae > Streptophyta > Magnoliopsida > Poales > Poaceae > Puccinellia > Puccinellia tenuiflora. The sequence goes on from QRDG01002276.1 coordinate 160,697, forward strand.
GCTTTAACCCTGACTGATACATCAAGCAAAATAAAAAAAGGGACTCTAGGTGATGCTTCTGCACTGAAGCCAACACTGATGACTGCTGTACCTGCTATACTTGATCGTGTCCGTGATGGTGTAAGAAAAAAGGTATTGCCCCGTTACTCTGTTTGGATCCTGTGCTCCCATTGGTTTACTGACTGCTAGTTTTCACATCGAGATGGTTTTAGGTGGATGCAAATGGTGGTGCAGCGAAGAAATTATTTGACATTGGCTATAGTCGTCGGCTTGCTGCTATCAATGGAAGTTGGCTTGGTGCATGGGGAGTAGAGAAACTGTTGTGGGATAGGCTAGTTTTCACAAAGGTGCGTGCAATATTAGGAGGAAAGATTCGCTTTGTACTCTCAGGTGGAGCACCTCTGTCCGCAGATACACAAAGATTTATCAATATATGCCTTGGGTAAGATTATTTACACCATGATTTCATGTTGTTACTAGTAACCTAGTTTACAGTCCTAAGGCCTTTGCAAATTCAGGGCTCCAATAGGCCAAGGGTATGGCCTGACTGAAACTTGTGCTGGAGGAACATTTTCTGAGTACAATGACACTTCTGTTGGCCGTGTCGGTGCTCCACTACCTTGTTCATATATTAAGGTTAGATAACAATGTTGCCTCATTTTTGTATCATATGACATGGACCCATTTTCCACATCAGATATGTTACTAGTTCCCATTCCAACTTGTATAGTTACTATTTCTATTTTTTGATATCTGACAAGGCCAATGTCTTGATGGTATTCTTTAATGAGAGGAATTAAGTTATTAATTTTCTTCTTTTTGATACCATAGTTCATGCTTTCTGACATGATCTTTAACTTTGTGGGACATTCTGACCTACTAGCTAAATGCCCGTGCTTTGCAACGGGATAGTAGGAGATGTTTATTTAGAAGTAATAAGTTTATTTACTCTCAACGGAATTACCTCTTTAAAACCTGATGGAATGGTTCTGAAACAATACATCTGAGGGCAGCGTCGAAAACCTAAAACCTAAACTCTCAACGCATGTGAAAATAGATTTCATGATGTATCTAATGATGTTTATTTTGTATTGTACATGTTCATAATCTATTAAAAAAAACATGGTCAAACTTCACATAGTTTGACTTTTCAAAAATAATATAGGCCTTATTCATTGGAACGGAAGTAGTATTACTCTAGAGGTCACAAATCATTTAATGTAGTATAAAGTTCATTCCACAAGTGTTAAGCATTCTTGCATTCTTGTTTGTCATGTGCATACTAAAATTTACAAAAATTCTTCTAAATAGCTAAATGCCCGTGCTTTGCAACGGGATAGTAGGAGATGTTTAGAAGTAATAAGTTTATTTACTCTCAATCGGAATTACCTCTTTAAAACCTGATGGAACATGCGCATTAAAAGGGTCCCTATGAAAATTAATTTGAAACCATATCACGTTAATTGCTTTCTTCTTCTCATTGATCAATAGCATCCTTCTCCCTTCATGTATGGCTCCTCACCATGTCGATGATCATATGTGGTTGCACGTTTTACTTTTTTCCTCTTGTTAGGATGACTCAGTTTCTTGCAACATGATGTAATATTTAATATTTCGATAGCATACATAAATGTGATATGACAAATTATTGTTTCACAAGTTTAAAACTTGCAACCATTACTACCTATTAAATAAGGGATCATACTACAGCTTTTAACGTGTAGTATTAAGTAGATCCAACGGCTAATATGATTTGGGCTAGAATTAGGCCCAAGGACAATATGGTACATTCCGATTAATCCTTGCGGACGATTTAAACAATTATGACCATAAGATTAAACTGACGAAAATAGCAGGTTGAGCGCTCGCAAAATCTTCTCGCCAAGGCGTGCATGTTTCTTTCTCGTGCTCTCCAGTGAGTGTGCAAAATCGATTAAGCTATTTCGGCTAACTACACCGAACTTAGCTAATTGCATGCGTACATGAACAATTTACTGATATCCGTCAGGCTGCAAAGCACGTACTGCTTCTGAAACAATACATCTGAGGGCAGCGTCGACGTGTGCAGACTGTACCGCGCTTGTCGCCCAGCCATGTCAGGCGAACCCAAGCCTCTCCTGCTTGACCCGAAGGCCGAGATCGCGATAGACTACATGTACAACGCCTATAACAGTGGAATCGCGGCGAATGGCGGCGGCAACGTAGTATCGAGAAACGGCGATTCCTGAGTCTCCACCATCGTAGCCATCTGCGTGGCGTTGTCCTTCATCCTCGGGTTCGTCGTGAAGACGCGAACTCGTAATCACCCTGTCAACGTGTCCCAGAGGGCCGGGCTTAGCAGTAGTCGTTTTCCCATGCCAGGTACAGTAATTTTCAGTAAATTTGACGCCATGGAGCTTCTGCCACCGCTTCCACTCGCCATTATGGAATGGAACGGCCTAGTAGGGACGCTGAGCCCCCAATGGTACGACGTCTTGGCCTTACCCTCGAACTCATGCAACGTGTAGCGCCTGTGCGGTCCAAGAGCGTGGCGGCGGTTGGAGGCGTCGAGATCGTCTCCGGCTGCAGGTTTATGAACTCCACCACGGCCTTCATGAGCCTCTTGCTGGTGGCGCGCAGCGGGCTGCACAGGTGGAAGCCGTGGTCCTCGCACTCCGACTCCACCAGCGTCACGTTGTCGTCGCCGATCGACGGGTTCTCGCGCATGCGCACCGCCAGCGCGTGCACCACAGCACCAGCGTGTCCTTCTTGGCCACGGCCACGCGGCGGCGCCTCAACGTCGCGATCTCCTCCCTGGGAGGGTTGATGCGGGGGTCGTCGCTGCCGGCCTGGGAGCGCGTGACGAACGGCCAGAGCTCGTCCACGAGCGCCGCCGTCCCAGTCTCCCAGACCGTCTCCGAGGGCAGCCCCCCAGAAGTAGGGCTGCACCATGACCAGCCCCTGGACGTCGAGCACGCCGGTGTTTACCCAAGATCTACCGATGGCATGATCTTTCGTCATGGACAAATTAGCTGGGGGCGGCGCGAGGGATCAGTAGGGACATACAAAGGAGATTACCGACGTCTCGATAATTTCTACAGATTTACGCCTCCTCCTCCGCGTCATTTGTGCGTTTTAAGAAAGGAGCAGAATGTGGAGAGGTTAGTGCGTGTTAGTTGTACGGGATGGATGTGAGATGAGATTGCTAACAAACTAACGAAGTCCATCCTATATTATTGGTGCGCTAGCTGATTAGTTGTGCGGTGGCATTTTTTGTAAATATTAGGAAGTGTGACACCAGGCATTCACCACGGATCCATCCTTATAGTAAAGATTACTTCACAATTCTTAACATAATGGAAACTTTATTTTGTAGTTGATCGACTGGGCTGAAGGTGGATACTTAACAACTGATTCACCAATGCCTCGCGGGGAGATAGTCATAGGAGGCCCCAATGTAACTAAGGGCTATTTCAAGAATGAAGCTAAAACAAGTGAAGTCTATAAGGTATGTTGTTGACTTGTTACTGATCTGTTCACAAACCACATTATTCATCATTGCTAGTGATCAATGACTTCTCTCACAATATTGTTCTAACACATGCCTCATTTATCATGTGAAGGATGACGAAAGAGGTCTGCGATGGTTCTATTCTGGTGACATTGGGCGTTTTCATCCAGATGGTTGCCTTGAAATCATTGACCGCAAGAAAGACATTGTGAAGCTTCAACATGGTGAATATGTATCTCTGGGAAAGGTAAACAATGTTCTTGCTCTGAGATAAGCGTCCGGTAGCACTTATATTAACTGATTGGATGATCACAGGTGGAAGCTGCGTTGGCTATGAGTCCATATGTTGAGAACATCATGGTACATGCCGATCCTTTCAACAGTTACTGCGTTGCACTGGTGGTAGCTGCACAGAGTGAGCTGGAAAAGTGGGCATTGCAGCAAGGACTTGCATACAGTGATTTCTCTGATTTGTGCCAGAAGCAAGAGGCTGTTAAAGAAGTGCTTGGAGCTTTAGCAATGGTTTGTGTTCTCTGATCTTCTCAGAAAACTTCGTGGAATTCCATTAGACATAGATCATACCCAAAATCAGTAGTTATCCATGATTGCATCCATGATGTTCCTAGCGTTGTTTTACAGTTCATCTTTACAGTCATGACAATGAGAAATGATTTGCAGCAGTATTTGAAATAAAAGAAAGAAGAAAATTTTGAGCAACATGATTTTATTTACAGTTTGGTTTGTTATAATTTCTCAGTAGGCCATCCACTATCGAATATGTTTTCATTACTCTAAAATAGTAGTGGAAGGCATTTTTGGTTGCCACTTCGAAACGTTGGCCATGTGACTGTAATACCATGTATGCACATATCCATGAGATGACTTGTACATATCTGAAGCCAAAAACTGAACATATTGCATAGTTTGATCCAAGAGCATACTTGAGAGTTGCAGTCAGATTAAGCTAGACCAATCCTGTATATTGTCATATTGTGTGGAGAGCAGTTTCTGTATTGACATCCACTTCTGTACTTCAGGATGCGAAGCAAGCACGACTGGAGAAGTTTGAGACGCCAGCCAAAATCAAGCTGATACCAGATCCATGGACCCCTGAGTCAGGCCTCGTCACAGCTGCCCTCAAGCTCAAGAGGGAGGTGATCAGGAAGAAGTATGAGAACGATCTGGCTGAGTTGTACTCCTGATGGTCTTGCTACACTTTCTGATACCTTGGGATGACATGGGATAAATCTTTTATGTTGACACCTAGTATATTCATAAATTTTGATATCGAGGTAGATGATCATCGAGGGAGTATGATTGCCTTCCGTGAGAGAAACCTGGAATTTCGGAGTTGTCTCGTGTCTTATTCTGAGAAGCAATTTTGTGTTCGGTGTAGCCTAGTTTTACACTTCTTACTATGCATCTCTAGTATAATCGCACCGAATTCTGATTTTATGGTCCGATAGTCTTTTTGTTTATAATTTAGAGTGGTAACTTCTCTCAGGTATTTTAACCGGAATTCTCTAAATATTGCTCAGTTTCTCGCTATTTTACTGCAAAACGTGCTTTGACAGCTTTTTTTTTTTTTTTTTTGATACTGGACGTGTAATAAGTGCCGGAAAGCAGCATATAGCACTTTTCATTAAGTCACCGTTCACTTGAAGTTTCATGTCTGATAATGAGATCTTTGTTGGAAATGTCTGTGGGGGCGTTGCCCCACCTGATCGATTACCACACGAACGTGGGCAGTGCTCTAGTCTTTCTACTCCGTACATGCGAGAATTACAGGGGAGAAGGTTAATACGAGTTTAACAGAAGGATGGCACACGCAATCCTGAGCGGAAGTATGACAACTGTGGGGGTTTTCCCTACATGGATCCTCATCTAGGCTTTGGAGTATTGATTTGCAGATCAAACGGGAGCAGCGCCACTCAATCGTAGTGGAAGTACGACGTCGGGGTGGTGATTCTAGCGGTGGTGATAGGGTGAACATCTTCTGATCGTATTGATTTGGCATTGATGCCCTTCCAAATTTCCCACAGAGTGGCAACGATCGTAGTGGACCGAAGCTTACCTGACAACATGTAGAAAGGTGTTGCATAAAGCCGAAGAAAGAGATGCTCCAGGGTCTCATCCATGTGCAGAGAAGCGCACGCCTAAGAGAGCATGATGTTCAACAATGAAGGACGAGCCTCAGAAGTAACACCGGACAACCGAGGCTAGAGGAACGGACCCAAGTGCCAAAAGCCCAGCAGTAAGACTCAGTACGAAAAAGTTGAGTTATTTTGCCTACGATAGAGAATATGGGGTGATATGCTCACATAATCTCGATTGTAGAACTCGAACACAATTTAGATAAGTTCGGGCCTTAGGAAACAATCATCTGTTAAAGACCCTACTCCTGTTTGTGATTGGATCTATTCCATTATACTCTAAATATGCAAACTCAATAGGGGGTATCGAGGGCGCTAGAGTGATTGTAGTAGATGATGATGGTTGAAGACTAGAGCTTCTGGTACAAACGCGACAGGTCCCTGCCCTCTTTATATGCGAGAACAAGTACTTAGGGTTTACAACCTCGTGGACGACGAGTTTTACAAGAGGAGCATCTCGACTCAGACATTATTTAGCAAATGCATCTCTAAAGAGGAAAGGCACAAGCTACTGGTATGGATCCACTTGGAACGTGCGGGCACCATGCCGCGCCAACGAATCTCACCGGGAAGAAATTCTGATGAGGTTTCACTATGTCCAACACCGAGCAGCAAGTTCAGACTAGTAAAGGTTGTCAATACTATGCCTAACACATCTATGCATCGGCTCAGGATGAATGATTTCACAATCCTCGGTTCAGTTCACAATAATTATGAATTTGTTGTTGCCCTAAGTGTGTGATCCTAAATATAACAATGTTTTTTTTTACATCTGTTATGTATTTTATATTAGTTTAAACAAAGAGTGCACAATTTTGGAGTATAAGAGATTTGTAGAGAAAAGTAGAAAAAATTGAGAACCAACTGTGGTTGGACGGTTAGGAGGGAGATTGTACCCCCAGCCAATCAGAGTTAAAAACCCCAGGTTTCAACCTCCCACTTTCGCTATTTCTGAGATTTTGTTATTTCGCCATTTCATCTCTTAAAGTACAAAATTGAGCTTTGTCTTTCTCATTAAAGACGGAATATTCTTTTAGTACTAGGCGACGTTCCCGTCGATAACAAGACGTCCTATGGTGACTTCGTCAGTCTTAGGCACACTTCTTTTTGGCTTGTGCTTCTCCATAAGCAAGCTTATGAGTTTGGGTGGGGAGAAACTGTGGTGGGAAGAAGGCTGTAGAAACTCCTCAAGAGACTTCTTTTGGGATTCTACTGTTTTGGCTTATTTGCTGTGCTGAGTTGTAAGATGTCTGTAACGCCCTTGTATTTGATATGTATTGTTCTAAATATCACGTGTACCATTTTTAGTAGAAAAATAGATAGAAATAAAATTTGCTGTGTCATAGTATATTTAAATAATCATATTGTAGTCAAGTGTCATCTAATTAATTATTTGAAGGATTTATTTGATGATTGACACATTATCTAGCTAATTATTTGTTGGAATTTGCAAGTTATATAAACGCACAGATGCCATTTAACAAAAATGATATTGTGAATACATGTTTCGTTGAAACTTTTAGATCGAGTAGATGGATGATTATCTAGCTAGTCAATTATTGCTCCGTCCATGTTGATCACTTTGGAGTTTTTACACAGCAAACAATCTGTCTGTAACTGATAATCAGCTAGTACGCTGGAGGTAAAATAAAAGCAAGCAATTCCCTAAAAAAAACAAGTTCGCTAGTAACTTCAAGAACTGCGCTGCTGGGTGACTCGGAGCAGGGCACTGCTGGGCGACTCGGAGCAAGCTGGGCAGAGCCGGCAGCCCTGCTGGACTGAGCGAAACAGACAGAGCTAGCTGGGGCGTACGCGAGGAGGAGGCGGGGCGGCGTCGGTCGGAGGAGCTGGTCGCGGGTCAGAGCAGGCGGCGGCAGTGGGGGAGAGCAGGTGGCGGCTGGTGGAGAAGCGGCGGCGGCGGAACCCTAACAGCTCGATCCCATCGCTTTGGGAAAGAACAGAGGTCAGCGTCGCGAGTGTCTTGTGGGCTCGGCCGGCACACTTCTCTCCAAACGATTTTCCTACGGTGGCAGGTTTTTTGTAAATACAACCAAAACGAGGGTTGAGGCTCCATACCGGTTCGGGCCTTTGCGGGAAGCAGCCCAGAATCTGCCCTCGACCAGATTCTCGAAACGTACGTGAGGATTGCTTCTCGGTGGAAATAAGCTGGCCAGAATCTATATACTTTCTTTTGGGCTTGTGCGGTTGTGGACCGAGAAGCAGCTCTGGAAGCCCAAAAGAAGTGTGCCTTAAGACTCAATCCGCCAACTCGGTTTTTCGGAGGTAGTCATAGGGTAGGGTGCGCGTGTGTGCGTTCATAGGAATGAGTGCATGCGCGCGTATGTGAGTGCCTGCGTCTATATTGTGTTTTGTAAAAAAAGAAGTAGAAAAAACTAATAGGACAATGCGATGAACTGATTGGTTAAGATGCATAGAGACGNGATGAACAAACTTGATATGGATTTGATATTTTCTATTTGGCATGTTAAAAACTAATTAAGACTTTTATTTACTCTTTATTATGTCATGTATAAAATATATTATCACATCAGAAAAATATACCGTGAAGTCAGCGATATTACATTACGCTGCTCAAAATAAACTAGTGGCGTGCAACCGCACGCCACCAGTAACGCTTACTAGTTTGTGCCGACAGTCACATGTCCGTAACAATTACCTGTAACAACCATACCGGTGGTGTGAGCAATACACGTCATCAGTAGCAAAACTAACACGTTATAGTAGGCTATTTCCTTAGTGTGTGGTTTAATCTAAGCTCATATTTTAGTGCCAAGATAGATTAATGGAATACTGAAATTGAAAAAGTCATTTTATGTGTCTGGCTATTAATGACGCACCACATGTAACTGAAGCAACAATCCAACTTTACGAGACACAAATGACGTCAAATCTCGGGTTTTGATTCCGGTGGCATACATATATCAGTTAATAGCGTCTTAATAACTATTTAAATGTAAGGTTTTGCTAATTCTAAGTCGATCAAGAATTGACTAAATCTGTCGTTAAAACTGTCAGATTTTGTGTCGTGATTCGTGTTAATTTATGAGTTGCACATGGTTTTCAATCGTGTGCAACGACTGAGAATTAGTTAAATCTCAGTCGCCTCATTAACCGTTTGATTTGTGTCGTGATTTGTGCTGGTCTATGAGTTGCACAGATTTGCAACTGTGTGCAAGTGACTAAGATTTAGTTAAATCTAAATCGACTGAGAATTAGACACTCCCTTAAATGTAAGTCTCTTAATCCCACAAGAAAAAAGGCTACCAAATAACGCATGAAAAATCGCTAGAGAGTAGAGACATTTCCAGATCATGAACACAATTAGAAAATAGGATTACTTTCTTTTCATAATAGAGACGGTCGCGTAGTTGACCCCACCAATTACACAGATTCAATGCTCTTACATCTTAGAAGGTAAGTTAGAGCATGTTAAAATGCTATAAATGTTTTTCATTATGCATCCCTCGGTATGAAGCACTACTCCATCCCGATGTGCCAGTTGATAATAATCAAAGATTTGGAAGATGAAGATTCCACTCAAGATCAAAGTCTTTGCGTGGTATCTTCGTCGAGGAGTAATTCTCAGCAAAGACAACCTTGCGAAACACAATTGGTATGGAAGTAAATAGTGTGTCTTCTGTCATAATGACGAGATCATTAAACACTTATTCTTCCAGTGTAAGTTTGCGAGTTCTATATGGTCAATCATCCAGATAGGATCGACCTTGTTCCCATCACATAACATTGCAATATTTTTTGGCAATTGGTTAAATGGTGTGGATAATAGGTTCAAACGACTTATTAGGGTGGGAGCACTAGCCGTTATATGGTTGTTGTGGCTATGTAGAAATGACAAGGTTTTCAATGAATAAAATTCGTCTCTCATGCAGGTTATCTACAGGAGTACGGCTACGCTCCGTTCGTGGTCAATATTGTAACGTGTGGAGCATCGCGACCTCTTTACGGAGGCGTGCACAAGCCTGGAGGATACGGCGAGAGACTTTTATCCCAACATGGATGACAACATAATTTGCGGATTGGCCCTCCACCACCTTAGGCGATTCTATAATTTCTCATTATGATATGTAATTCGCCATTTAATTTTTTGTTCTTCCCGCTGGACTTGTGTTGCTGTGTGCATCCTAGTTATGCAGAGGTCGAGTGTAATACTTAAAACCTTTAAGTAATAAAGCTCCCCTTATCGAAAAAATCCCTCGGTATTGAAAATATTGTATTAATTGTCGTTGCATGATTATAATCTGCAGACGATGATTTATATATACTTTCGTCAAAATTGCATGACCTACAAATCTCCATTTCGAACTTAGTTGTTAAGTTGACTGATCAGAAATGAACAAAAACATTATAATACTCACTAAAGTGGGAATTATGAAAAAAAACATAGGAGACATCTCAATTGTAACTGGTAAATGGTGATAAATCTATTTTGGGTCATAGGTGGAGATGCACCTACTAACAAAAAAAAACTATATTTAAAATGTCTAAAAATTCCAAACAAAAATTTCGGGCATACATCAAGACATTTTATGATGGCATACAAAGTTTTTTTCCACGAAACTTGTTATATGAACATAGAATGTTTCGATGTACACTCGATATTTTGTTAATATTTTTAACATTTTAAAATATATTTTTCATAACGGGTTGCATTTTGAATTATTAGTCAAACCACCGTGACCATAAATTGCCCCCTAAATGAATAATGTCAAAAGTAACTAATAAATCAAGTCGCGGATGATGTGTTAATAACTTAATATAACAGGAATAGATATTATGTACACATCAACAAAGCACTCGCTCATAAACTTGCCACACAAAAAAAAACCGTTTAATTGTGCAAAGCAATCTCAGTATTACTACTTATGAGGCAGCGTTTTCATTATTCGAAAAAGAGCAAAATGCATGTCAGCTAAAGGGAGAATCCTAGCTCGAAATGAACTGTGTCACCCCTCTTGGATGCATGGACGATATGTTATGAGAACCACTCCGCATCCCATCCTTCGATCTCTCCAATGTCCATGCTGCAGATCAAAACGAAAATTTTACTGGCCCATTAGACAAAGTTTGCACCTTAATCTGGATTTGTAGTACAATCAGCATTGCCTCGATTCTAGCTTACCGTGGCAAGGAGACGTCTTCGCCGTAGTACTCATTCGGATGCATCCCGAGAACGTCAGCCGCCGCTTACCTTGGCCTCCTGATGGCCAAGGTTATCGCCACCAAAAACCAGTCCAGCGTGTGCGTCGCCGTCGACGACGCGTCCTCTACGCCGGCGCTCAAATTCTTGGACGTCCCTTCGCCGCCGCCTTCGATGCTCTCTAGGAGCTTGCTCCACCACGCCGACGTGACAAGATTCACGGTGTCGCTCCACTCCACGTCGTGCTGCTGCCCGATGGAGTAGATCGCCGCCATCTCCTGCTCGTCCAGCACCCGGTGCAGTGACGCGTCGGCCACCAGCGAAGCATCCTCCGCGGCGGGCGACGGCGGAGGACATGTCGTGGCTCGCCATCGTCACCGACGGCGAGGAGTAGACCGAGTAGGAGGAAGCAGGCGATGGTTGGTGATGGAGTAACGGATCAGGATCGAAGGAGGCCCCCGTGCTGTTCTTGGCGTCGTCGTCAGCAGCAGCAGCAGCCCAACAGCGTCGAAGCCCTGGAAGCTGAGGTTGAGCCCTAGTGGTTGAGTAGGGAGGGGGAGCAAGTGATCAAAGGCATCAACCATGGGTGTGTTTGGTAAGGGAGTGGAGAGGAATAATAGCTGCTGCTGCTGCTGCTAGTGGTGTGAAATGTGCAACGGGGAGTTGTAGAGGTAATCTGAGAGGAATCATAGCTGCTCATGGGTGCACAAGCAGCTACCCTACTGATTTGGCCCTGTCCTGCACTGCTTGAGCTCTTGCTGCTGTTGCAAACTGCAGCAGCTGCTGCTGCTCTTTGGCTTGCCTCATAGATGCCCTGTGGACCTTGGGGCTGAGACGATCTCCCTCCTCGCCTCTGCCATGTTGAGTAGCCTTCCTGGTATGGCTGCTTGTGCAGCCTCCTCCTCACCTGCTTCTTGTGCGGCTGCTGCTGTGGTGTGGGCGTTGTTGTTTGGGCGCCGGCTTGTTGCTCTTCTTCCTGATGTGCTTGGCTATTGGTTTGCTGCCCATGGTGTTGGGGTCTCTGGATCTCGCTGTAGATGAGGAGCTAAGTTGCTTCACAAGGCTCCTAATGTAAGCCCCAGAGAGTGGGTGTGGCTGTTCTTGTTTGGTGTGTTCTTTGAAGAGGACGAAGTGGTACTAGGAACTAGCCTCTGGTTCCTCATCTCTCTCGCCTTTTCTCTTTCTAGGTAGTGGGTGATTCGCCTTCTTGCTAAGGGAGCAGGAGGGTGTATGGGAAGGTAGGGTTCTAAGGAGGGTGATGGGGGTGATATAAATAGGGTGGTACTAGAAGACCATAGTATATAGTTTGTTAGGATGCCATGCCATGTTATTTTGGCAGTGCATGTCATATGGTCATATGGTAGGTAGGTTGGCTGATAGTGTAGCTAGAACAGGCAGCACACAACGGTGAGTCATCGTTTTGGTACTTGAATAACATTGACTCTGATCATGTCCAAAAGTCCCCACATCTTACGGATAATAAAATGTGTTCGTACGATCATGGTCAATGTTTTTGGGGGAGAATGGAATTGTCTATTTCTAGACACTAGAAGGATACACTGCCCATTGCAGCGGGATCCCTTTAGCAACTCTATGTATTAATAAAAGAGTCCGGAAATCCACTTTGGCATCCGGGTGCACCTACACCCGGTATGCATTTTGAATTTTTAAAACTATGAAATGCTTCTAAAAAATCTGAAAACAATTGGACACAATCATACGCAGGTAACGAACACTCGTGAAAAATTTCGATAGAAAATAACAATTTTTCTGCTCTGTGCAAAAAGACAAATTTCTGACCAAAACTGAGATTTAAAAAGTATGTTTTTTGTCAGAAATTTGTCTTTTTTGCACAGAGCAAAAAAACTGTTATTTTCTGTCGAAATTTTTCATAAGTGTTCGTTACTTGCGTATGTTTGTGTCCAATTGTTTTCAGATTTTTTCGAGGCATTTCATATTTTTTAAATTTCAAAAAGCATACGGGTGCAGGTGCACCGGGTGCCAAAACGCCCCTCTCGATGATATTATGTTGTGTAAACGAATATGTAAAATTCAATTGTTTATAGTCGAGATACTAAACTTAATAGACATGAAATGAGTGTGTATTATAAATTATTAATATGAACAATTGGATGGTTGAAGGAGTGGATGATGTGTTTGCATGTAGAGATTAATAAATATTAGTGAAGATGAATGAGTGACTGACTGGTTAAGAGAATGGATGATGTGGATAAATTGCATGTTGATATAAAAATCATTAATGCATGTTAGTGACATTTTTTTATAAAAGATATAGATGTGTCACTGAGATATACATAAGCCAGTATATATGTGATATATTGTCTTGGCACTCAAGGTCAATATTTATGGACATGTGTCATATACTTAAAGCTAGTATGAGAAAAAAAATTATGCTCAACCTTACCAGGCATTGAAGACCGAGTTTCTTCTTCCTAGCCATTCCTCCCAATTGGATAAACATACATAGTTGTGTTAAAGTTGATGAATGCAACAATGCCAAATCATCAACAAGCAAAGTACACATTAATACAGAACACACTACCGGAAACAGCATCTTTGCCGTGAGGCCAGAAGACACGGCAAAGGTGTTTCGGAACACGGCAAACGCTTTGCCGTGATGACTCGCACGGCAAACACCACACGGCATAATACGCGTCGGCAAAGAACTTTGCCGTGCGTTTTGCCCAACAATCACGGCAAAGACTATGCCGTGTGCCTCCCATACTCGACGGCACAATAAATGTGTCAGAAGATGTCAGAGGAGGGTCAAACGGCGACCACTTCTTTGCCGTGTGTAACAAACCAGACGCACGGCATAGTTTAAATGTTTGCCGTGTGATACAGACAAGACGCACGGCAAAGTTTAAATCTGTGCCGTGAGTGTCTCCCTGGCCGCACGGCGAAGTTTAAATCTTTGCCGTGATCCGCGGCCTTAGACGCACGGCAAAGACAGCTTGACGCTGTCTTTGCCGTGATCCTTCCACCAAGACGCACGGCACATCAGCTTTGGCCAGGATTGCCTGCATCGGTCTTTGCCGTGTGCTTGCCCTAAACACACACGGCATATTGACCATATGGTCCTGGCAAACATGCCAGGAGCACAGGTGGCCGCCACGTGTGGGCTTTGCCGTGTGCAGGTGCACGGCACAGGCCTTTTCCGTGTGCCTTTACACGGCAAAGTGACCATAATGTCACAGATTTTTGCTGTTTTTGCAAAAATCCCTGCATTTTACAGAAAATTCACAGACGATATTCACAGTGTGCAAATGCACATTGACAGATGATAAACATGATCAAACATATATAAACAAGATCAAACACCACAAACATAGCTCGTCGACTAAAATCAACATTAACTTCACAACCATGAACTCAACATAGTTCAAACTCCACATTCTCAAACAACACATAGTCTCAAACAGCACATAGCACATGAACTCCGTGACGATGGACGGATGGGCAAGATGGACGTCATCGTTGATCCTCCTACAAGTTCATACAAAAATCATGAGTATGACAAGTTAAAATTCACAAGTCTAGATGTTGTAAATCAAAAGACATGATCTAGTTAGATGTAGTAAACAATAAGACACAAGTTGTTCTATGTGATAAACAAAAAGACACAAGTGACCATTGAAGATTCATTGATTGGCTATGTCGATCTAAGTGAGACATGAAGTAAGTTTTCAAACGAGAGTGGTAGCAAGTTAAAATGTTAACTAACCTGATCCTTCCTGCGGCGGAGTAGGTCCTCAACATCATTGAGGAGGATCCTGATCCTACACGTTTGCAGAAAATGATAAGTTCGACAACTAGGTGGAAATGGCATTGGTATTAAAAGAAAGCGGACTAAAACTTCGGAGAAAGAGTCATGCGAGCATACCCACGGAAGTCTCCGGACAACGGAAGGGTTTGTGAAGTGGGGCTGCTGCTCCGGATCGTCCTGGCCACCAGGCGGCGGCTGCGGCGCCATCGAGTGAGATCCACCCGCCGATCCTGGATCCATCTACAACATGGAAAAACGCTCGCATGACAAAGATAACTAAGTTAGAACAGTAAGATGGATAGAATGACAAGTTTGACGACATACCCATGGGAACGTCGGTGGACAAAAGCAAGAGTCCCGTCCGCAGGAGCCAAGCGCTGCATGTTGGCCGTTCATCCACTCCATCATCTGCCTGGACGCCTCCTGCTGCTGCTAAGGATGGCAATTTTACCCATGGGTACGGGTATCCGCGGGTACCGTACCCTATGGGGAGGGTATGGACACATTTTCATACCCATGGGTAGTACCCATACCCTACCCGCCAAGTCGCGGGTAGGGCATGGGTACAACCCTATACCCGTGGGTATACCTATATCCTACCCGTTTATACTAACATATGGACCCTACTCGTTTGACTTACTAGATATGGCCATGAGATTGTGATTTCCAAAGTTAATAATTGTCATGTATTCATCTACCTGCTAAGTTGAGATAATTGATTTTTTGTCAAATGTGCTACCAACAAATGTAAAAGTGTTAACAATTTGTGTACTACTTGATCTACCCAACGGGTACCCAATGGGTACGGGTACCCGCCGGGTATGGGTATGGGTATACTTTCATCCCCGCGGGTAAGGGTATGGGTGAAATTTTTTACCCATAGACTATATGGGTATGGGTATGGTATTACTCTACCCTGCCCATACCCTACCCATTGCCATCCTTAGCTGCTGCCGGATCTGCTCCTGCTGCTGTCGGATCTGCTCCTGCTGCTGCTCAAAGAGCACCTGCTGCTGACTAACCTGCTCCCGGAGCTGGTCTACAACCAGACCCGAAAACTCGTGGGCGGGTCTCCACAGCAGGCGCAACCAGGCGCCCTCCCACGGCGGACCTGGCGTAGGGACGGGACGGTGCGAGGGTCAACGTAGCCGTCACCTATTCCACAACCGGCCATTCCCCTTGCCTCCCCCCGCAAGCACGATAGCCTCGACGTCAAAGTGGACTGGTGAGAGGGTCAGCATCCTCACCGTTGCGCTCTTGAACTTCGCCGTGTACCCCCGTGCTCCGGAGCTCGGCGCCGGGGTTGATCCACAACGACCCCGTGTCAGGATCCGGCTCATCCAGCTTTCCGGAACTTTGACCAAACGGCGAAGGTCGAGGGCTCTACGCCGGTCTTTCGCTTTCTGCAAAGAGAGCACGAACATAGGTGAAAAGCAGGAAATATTGCAAAAGAGAGCACGAACTTAGGTGGACTAAAGAATGGCATTTGCTCACCTCATTTTGCACGCATTGGTAGAGGTTGCGGCTGCCTTGGCGGTGTGTTCCACCCTTGTTGTACGCCCGCTTTGCCTTTCCCTCCTCGTGGCAGCTTGAGGTACTCCTTGCTAGTCCACCACGCTACCATCGCGAGGTGGCACTAGAATTGTTACCAACGTACGGGAGGAGGCACCTACGTACACATAACACACATATTAACGATATTACATGGCGGTCAACAAAATCGATAATATAGAAATGAGGCTACCTGCAGGTACTGCCATGGCTGCATCAAGATGTCCCGGGCACGCTTCTTGTCCAGCTTAATCATCCTCTCGGCGTACCAATTGCGGACACTGTTCACCGAGCCTCGTAGTGCATGTCCCGTCACCATCTTGGAGGCCATCTCCACAAGGACCGCTCGTGCAGTCGTCCTCGTGCTCCGGCCGGTAGGAGAAGTAGTTCTGCAAGCATGCACATAGGTAGAATAGGGTTAAAGCCATTAGTGAAATCTCGGATTTACAGAAGTCAAGCAAACTTACCCAGAAGTAGCGGAGTGTCTTATGCGCCATGTTCAGCTCCTCGTCCTCGGGATCCTCCGCGTAGGTGTAATGCTTGAACGTCCAAGCTACACTCGCTGTACCATCTGGGAGGGTGACAATCCCAGGGAAGAACTTGCGCACAAGACATCCAAGGATGCTCGAGTAGGTACGCTGTCCCTTGGCCTTAGCAGGCACATACTCAAACGACCTACACAATGAAAAAAATCAAAATTAGTATGGTTAGCGGGTCAAAACACAAGTGAAAAAGCTAAAATTGAACATAACAATTAGCTGTACCTTTCCCGCTGGGAACGAGAAGAGTGTGACGCGAGCCGTAAGGAAGATCGGGGAGGGTCGCGGCCCCCGCTGATACGGCGCTTGCTCTGTGGCGGAGGGATAGTCGGGTCCGTCTCAACCCACTCCTCCTCCGGCGGCTCCCACTGCAGCGACGGGTCAAGCTCGAACGTGCCCAGCGGAGGTCCCTCCTCTCCCCCTCCTCCTCGCTGTCCTCCTCGCCCCCCTCCTCCTCGTGTCCTCCTCGCTCCGCGACTCGTCCAGCGACTCGTCCTCAGAATCCGGCTCCGGCTCCTGCTCGTACTCCACGTCCTCCTCGTCGGACTCCTCGGCCGGGGGAGGACTCTCTCTCCTCGTACTCCCACGCCGTGCACTCCTCGCACGTGGAGGTGGTGTGAGGTGAAGGTCGTCGAGACGAACTCGAACCACCCAGGAGTTTCTTCACTGCCCACCTTTTTGTGATGGCCTTCCTCAGACTGCTTCCCCCTTCATATTTCCTGCATTGACAAAAAAAGTTTAATCAGTACATGATCCAAAATTAATTTAATAGATGAAGCAATAATGAGTAGTAAAAAAATTTAGATGAAGCAACAATTAGAATAAAACAAATACATGGAGTAGCGACAATGAGTTCTCACAAAATAAACTAGACTGACAATCACGGTTACATAGAGTAGCATTGACCTATTACATATAAGCTAGACTGGCAATTACTAATACATGTGTCCTCATCGCTATCAGTAGCCTGTGTCGAGATCATTGGGATCAACTATTGGACCACTCGTGTCGTCATCACTGTCGGGGTCGCCACACCACCAACCCTCCACGGAACCAGGAGGTGGTCCCTGTGGCTCATCGACGTCAAGTCCTGCGTGGAACCGCTCTAGCAAAGACACATCGGCTTGGTTATGAACCTCCACGACTTCATCATGCGCTGTGTCTTCCTCCATTCCCGCAGCTTCGTCTTCTTCGACGTATTCCATGTCATCATCGGTCGGCAAGTTGATAGTGAATATCCCAGGGAGCCCTCCTTCCTGATAAAACTCGCCTTCGAATGTTGAGGGCTCTAGGCGCCGGTAATCTTCACTGTTAGGCATAGGCGGCCTATTGTGCGGAGGTACCGTCATCACAACATCCCACCCTTGTAGACGCTTTTGATATGCTTTGGCTGTTTTCTTGCACGGGTACGGGAGATAGAATACTTGGAAGGCCTGGGTAGCCAAAATGTAGACGTCGTCTCCCGGATACTTGGAGCTTTGTTGAACTTCGACCAATCCAATTCTAGGATCCCGTCTCACCCGATGCGGGTCGAACCAATGGCATTTGAATACAACGGGATTTAGCCCTTTACCAAAGCCATAATTCAACTCGTATATAGCCTCGACTCTTCCATAGTAATGGAGTTTATCCGAGCCTTCACATAACACCCCACTATTTATTGTCTTCCGATTGGCCCGGTTTGTTGTGTACTCATGGGTATGGAAGCGATATCCATTCACATCATAAGCATGGAATGAGTTGACGGAATGGCCAAAGCCATGGGCAATCTTTCTAAGCTCTGGCTTCATTTGTTTGTCCTTTTTTGCCTGCAAGTTTAGCATGGCAAGTTTAGAACGAGGAATGCTAGATGAATGTCCACGACACTAGAAAAGTTAGATAGAACAGTACCAAACCCGCGAACCAGCTGATGAAACCACCACCCTTGTCAAACCAGCACCCTTGTCAAAAAGATCCTTCGACTCTTTCGGGTAGGTTCCCTTCTCAGCTTCCAGTTTTCACGAGTGAATCGTCTACGCCAATGAGAAAAGAGGAGTTAGCCACGAATATAGGAGTGAATGTTTGTGAAATACTAAATGGTGAAAGACTTACTCGATGTACGGCTTCACTTCCACCATACTTAACAAGATATACGAGCTTATCATATCCCGCTCGAGTTTATTCATGATGAACTTCTTCGTGCCACTTGATTTGCCACCGAGCCCTATGAAGATGCTAAGCTTGGGTACATCTTCAGGGTTGGCTACATTGTAGCGAAGGACTGGATTGTGCTTTGTGGGAATGTTGGCATGATAATACCTTGTCGTGAAGTTTGACACCTCCTCGTTAAGGCATGCCTCGGCCATGGATGCCTCGATCTTGCATTTATTGCCGCAATTTCCACGTAGCTTCTTCATTTCTCTCTCAGGCCCAAACTGCCAACGGGTCGACACAGGCCCCCCAGCAAAGCCTCGTGCGGGAGATGCAAGATCATATGTTGCATCGGATTAAAAAAACCTGGCGGAAGTAACATCTCTAGCTTGCAAAGCAACTCGGGTGCCTGTTCATGCAGCTTCTCAAGCACTTCACGATCTAACTCCCTTGCACAAATCTGGCGGAAGAAAAAGCTCAACTCCGCAAGTGTTCGCCAAGTCTCCTCATCGACATAGCCTCGAATCATCACCGGCATTATGCGCTCAATCCACACGTGGTAGTCATGACTCTTCAGCCCTCCCACTCGTTGCGTTTCCAGGTTCACACACCTCGTCCAGTTAGCTGCATACCCATCAGGGAAGTACAAACAGTCCACGAGCCACTGTAATATTTCCCTTCTTTCCGCCCTTGTAGGGCAGAACGGAGCCTTTGGCTTAGACCACCTACTGCCGTTGACTCCAGGAGGCTGCATATTCAGATTTGGCCTGTCACAAAGCTCTTCTTGGTCAATTCGAGCCTTGACGTTATCCTTCGTCTTCTCAGTCTCCATGATGCTGCTATAGAGAGCCTCGGCGATATTCTTTTCGGTGTGCATTACATCAATGTTGTGTGGAAGCTCAACATCCTCCATGTACGGGAGCAGCTTCCAGAAGCACGGAATGTGAGTCCACTGGTGTGTCTCCCCATAACCCACGAAACCATTCCCATCGGGGTTAGGCACGAGAGCTTCTAGCTCAGCCTTGATTTCACGTCCGGTCATCAGACGTGGTTTCGGAGCATGGATCTCGACTCCTTTCTTGAACCGCTTTACGTCACTCCTGTATCTATGATCTGGGTCAAGGAACTGCCGATGTTGATCAAAGCAGGAATACTTGCCTCCCTTCTTAAGCCAGAAGAAAGTCATAGCCTGTCTGCACTGTGGGCAAGGCCACTTCCCATGTGTACACCAGCCGCAGAACAAAGCACGCGCTGGTAAGTCATGGAGAGATGTGTGGTACCAGATATACATATCGAAGTGATCATTTGTTGAGGCATCATATGTCCGGACCCCGCGACCGTTCCAGCCAACTGCCAAGTCTTCCACCAGCGGTTCCAGGTACACATTCATGTTCTTACCCGGATATTTCGGTCCTGGGATTATCATCGACAATAACATGTTATGTGATCTCATGGACTCACCGGGGGGAGGTTCTGGGGGATGACAAACACGGGCCAACAGCTGTATGTTGCCGCCGACATGCCATACGGATTGAACCCATCGGTTGATATAGCAACAGCTACGCTCCTCGGGTCGCCCGCTTTCAGTGGATACTTTGCTACAAACCTCTTCCATGCGGCACCATCCGACGGATGTATCATCTTGTCGGTGTATCTCTCCCCTAATGCGGCCCATCGCATCTGCTGGGCAGTGTCTTTGTTCATGTAAAGACGCTGGATCCTCGGTATAAATGGAAGGTACCGGAGAATCTTCTGGGGAATCCCGGTCTGCCTCTTCTGTCCACCACCGAGGTCGACCTCGAAGTACCTCGAGGAATTGCAATGGATGCAATAATTTGTTCCAGCATGGTCTTTCCTGAATAGCATGCATCCCTTCGGACAGGCGTCTATCTTCTCATATGACATCTTAAGGTCACGGAGGAGTTTAGTCGCCTCGTAGAAGCTCTTCGCCAAGATGTGCCCTTTCGGTAGAAGGCTGCCAACGACGGCCAGAAGATCATCGAAACCATCCCTGCATATCTTCCTCTGGCACTTCAGGGCCATAAGGCGAGCGATGGCATCTAGAAGGGTAACATCTGTATGTTCATGGAGGGGTTTCTGGGAAGCAAACATAGCCTCGTAGTACTTCTTTGTGTTTTCCTCCGGCTGCTCACTTGTCTCCGCCTCCTGAGGTGTCTCCGCCTCTACATGAGGGCTTTCAGGCGCATTAGCATTAACAAAGTCATCTAAGCAGTTCTCGAACCCAGTGTCAAATCCTCCAGCTGGCTGAATCTGACGCGGCTCGGTTCTAGGACGTTTTGCTAACTGTTCACCATGGAAATTCCAAACATGGTAGAACGGTGTGAACCCAAACTTGAGCAGGTGCGTACTGACATCTACCTTCGACATTCGCTTTCGGTTAGCGCATTTCTTACAGGGGCAAAACACTTTCATGGGTTTGCTGCTGATGTCAAACGCCTTGTTCACAAACTCCTCAGCCTTATCTCTCCATTCATCACTAAACTCATACTGACTCTTTCTGCCAGCATACATCCACTCACGGTTCTCCATCCTTTAATCGGTACCAAAAAAGACATACACAATGCTTTCAGTTCAACATGTCATTGAATTTTAACAAAACCATATTTTACGGCATGCATCCACCTATCTCTCTAATGGGTATTGGACCTAAACAGCCCGCGGGCCCGTGGATTGAGTACGTTCTCCCCGCTCTACCCCGATCCGAGACAGAATTTCGGCAGCACCTCCCCGCTGCTCTCCCGATACACGTCTCGGCAAAAAGCCGAGAGAATGTGCATCCGGAGAACAACGGGGAGGCGCTGTCGAAATTCTATCTCGGATCGAGGTAGAGCATGGGAGAACGTACCCAATCCACGGACCCGCGGACTGCCCCGTAAATGCCGTAAGCGTTACGGCTGAAAATATGCAACTCTAACTCTATGTGCATATTTTTCCGCGTAACGCTTACGGACGGGTATTGACGCCTAGGTGACGCGACAGACTCGGTGATCTAGACCAAAATAAAACCCTAGGTACATTCAAGAGAGCCGACGAATTCTTACCCTCGAAGCGTGATCAACGGCGAAGAAGATCTTCCGCCGACACCCTCCGTCGACAGCCCCGCTCTCACGCTCGACACATACTCCTGTACGAGAAAAGAAATAAAGAAATGTTATCACTGTTTTAAAATAAACTAAATACAAATGACATAAACTAAATAACTAACCTAACTAACCTAACTAACCTAACTAACCTAAATAACTAACTAATTTCATCCAGATAACTAACCTAACTAACTAAATAACTAACTAACCTAAATGACATAAACTAAATAACTAACCTAACTAACCTAAACTAACTAACTAAATGACTAACTAAATGACATAAACTAACTAACTAACCTAACTAATTCATCCAGATAACTAACCTAAATAAATAACTAACCTAAAGAACTAACTAACAACTAACCTAAATAACTAACCTAACTAACCTAAATAACTAACTAACTAACCTAACTAACCTAAATAACTAACTAACTAATTTCATCCGGAGGAGGAGGAGGAATACCTAGTGGAGGAGCCGCGGTGGGGGATGCCGGAGCCGGGGAGGAGCGCGGTGGAGGAGCCGCGGTGGGGGAGGTCTGGCGGCGGGCGAGCTGCGGGCGGGGGAGGCGCGGTGGAGGAGCCGCGGTGGGGGAGCTGCTGCGGGCGGGGGGGATGCCGGAGCCGGGGAGTGCGGTGGCGGGGGAGGCGCGGCGCGGTGGGGAGGAGGCCGGGTGGTCGGGGTGGTCGGGGCGGGGGGAGGCGCGGCGCGGTGAGGAGGAGGCCGGGGTGGTCGGGGCGGGCGGGGAGGCGCGGCGCGGTGGGGAGGCGCGGCGCGGTGGGGAGGAGGCCGGGGTGGTCGGGGGGGAGGCGCGGTGAGGAGGAGGCCGGGGTGGTCGGGGCGGGCGGGGAGGCGCGGCGCGGTGGGGAGGCGCGGCGCGGTGGGGAGGAGGCCGGGTGGCCGGGGTGGTCGGGGAGGCACGGGGAGGCGCGGCGCGGTGGGGAGGCGGCGATGCGGGCGGCGGGGATGCGGCGTGGAGGCGCGGCGGCGGGCGGCGTGTGCGTGTGCGTGTGTGCGGGGTGTGTGCGTGGCCGTGAGCGGCCGGCAAAGGGATAAGCCCTTTGCCGTGCTTACCTTCTTTCCGTGACCTGACGCGCAAACGGCAAACCTTTCTTTGCCGGTGCGCCGGTGGCAGCCGCACGGCAAAGAATCTTTGCCGTTGTGCACCCCTGGCAATGCGCACGGCAAAGCACCTTTCTTTTATTTGTTTTTTATTTTTCTTTAATTGTTTTTCTTATTTAATTTTTGTTCACTGATTTATTATGTATAGCGTTATACTATGTATCTAGAGTATGTGAACTGGGCCCGTAACAAATTATCGGTTATGTTTTGTCTGCTTGACCGCGCTCCGGGGACCTTGGGATAGATGGAAAACCCCGAGTACGCCGAGTAGGTCCACAGCATAACGGCTCCGAGGTGCGACAAGCTTCACGACCCCCATTTCTCCGTAGTAATTTCCGACACTTAGAGGTGGAAACTCCCGTTTCGGGTGCCGGGCATGGAATCATGCGACGGAACACATGGAATGTTGGTTCCCATTGGTCCTATGTACCAACCTAACACAACCAAGCAAAAAAGTTCATGCGTCTACCCCCTCTCGGCGCCGGTCAAAGGGGTAGATCGACAGGTTGGACTTTTTTCCAGCGGGTGTAGGGTTTCGCCGTACCGGGGGTCCGGAGCGTCGGAATCCCACCAAAGCTTGCATTGGTCCCTAATATATGTATAAGAGTGTGTTGGGAGGTTGCGGGAACCAAGATACGGCTCCGAGGTGCGACCCGCTTCACGAACCCCCCTTACTCCGTAGTAAGTTCCGACACTTAGAGGTGGAAACTCCCGTTTCGGGTGCCGGGCATGGAATCATGCGACGGAACACATGGAATGTTGGTTCCCATTGGTCCTATGTACCAACCTAACACAACCAAGCAAAAAAGTTCATGCGTCTACCCCCTCTCGGCGCCGGTCAAAGGGGTAGATCGACAGGTTGGACTTTTTTCCAGCGGGTGTAGGGTTTCGCCGTACCGGGGGTCCGGAGCGTCGGAATCCCACCAAAGCTTGCATTGGTCCCTAATATATGTATAAGAGTGTGTTGGGAGGTTGCGGGAACCAAGATACGGCTCCGAGGTGCGACCCGCTTCACGAACCCCCCTTACTCCGTAGTAAGTTCCGACACTTAGAGGTGGAAACTCCCGTTTCGGGTGCCGGGCATGGAATCATGCGACGGAACACATGGAATGTTGGTTCCCATTGGTCCTATGTACCAACCTAACACAACCAAGCAAAAAAGTTCATGCGTCTACCCCCTCTCGGCGCCGGTCAAAGGGGTAGATCGACAGGTTGGACTTTTTTCCAGCGGGTGTAGGGTTTCGCCGTACCGGGGGTCCGGAGCGTCGGAATCCCACCAAAGCTTGCATTGGTCCCTAATATATGTATAAGAGTGTGTTGGGAGGTTGCGGGAACCAAGATACGGCTCCGAGGTGCGACCCGCTTCACGAACCCCCCTTACTCCGTAGTAAGTTCCGACACTTAGAGGTGGAAACTCCCGTTTCGGGTGCCGGGCATGGAATCATGCGACGGAACACATGGAATGTTGGTTCCCATTGGTCCTATGTACCAACCTAACACAACCAAGCAAAAAAGTTCATGCGTCTACCCCCTCTCGGCGCCGGTCAAAGGGGTAGATCGACAGGTTGGACTTTTTTCCAGCGGGTGTAGGGTTTCGCCGTACCGGGGGTCCGGAGCGTCGGAATCCCACCAAAGCTTGCATTGGTCCCTAATATATGTATAAGAGTGTGTTGGGAGGTTGCGGGAACCAAGATACGGCTCCGAGGTGCGACCCGCTTCACGAACCCCCCTTACTCCGTAGTAAGTTCCGACACTTAGAGGTGGAAACTCCCGTTTCGGGTGCCGGGCATGGAATCATGCGACGGAACACATCGAATGTTGGTTCCCATTGGTCCTATGTACCAACCTAACACAACCAAGCAAAAAAGTTCATGCGTCTACCCCCTCTCGGCGCCGGTCAAAGGGGTAGATCGACAGGTTGGACTTTTTTCCAGCGGGTGTAGGGTTTCGCCGTACCGGGGGTCCGGAGCGTCGGAATCCCACCAAAGCTTGCATTGGTCCCTAATATATGTATAAGAGTGTGTTGGGAGGTTGCGGGAACCAAGATACGGCTCCGAGGTGCGACCCGCTTCACGAACCCCCCTTACTCCGTAGTAAGTTCCGACACTTAGAGGTGGAAACTCCCGTTTCGGGTGCCGGGCATGGAATCATGCGACGGAACACATGGAATGTTGGTTCCCATTGGTCCTATGTACCAACCTAACACAACCAAGCAAAAAAGTTCATGCGTCTACCCCCTCTCGGCGCCGGTCAAAGGGGTAGATCGACAGGTTGGACTTTTTTCCAGCGGGTGTAGGGTTTCGCCGTACCGGGGGTCCGGAGCGTCGGAATCCCACCAAAGCTTGCATTGGTCCCTAATATATGTATAAGAGTGTGTTGGGAGGTTGCGGGAACCAAGATACGGCTCCGAGGTGCGACCCGCTTCACGAACCCCCCTTACTCCGTAGTAAGTTCCGACACTTAGAGGTGGAAACTCCCGTTTCGGGTGCCGGGCATGGAATCATGCGACGGAACACATGGAATGTTGGTTCCCATTGGTCCTATGTACCAACCTAACACAACCAAGCAAAAAGTTCATGCGTCTACCCCCTCTCGGCGCCGGTCAAAGGGGTAGATCGACAGGTTGGACTTTTTTCCAGCGGGTGTAGGGTTTCGCCGTACCGGGGGTCCGGAGCGTCGGAATCCCACCAAAGCTTGCATTGGTCCCTAATATATGTATAAGAGTGTGTTGGGAGGTTGCGGGAACCAAGATACGGCTCCGAGGTGCGACCCGCTTCACGAACCCCCCTTACTCCGTAGTAAGTTCCGACACTTAGAGGTGGAAACTCCCGTTTCGGGTGCCGGGCATGGAATCATGCGACGGAACACATGGAATGTTGGTTCCCATTGGTCCTATGTACCAACCTAACACAACCAAGCAAAAAAGTTCATGCGTCTACCCCCTCTCGGCGCCGGTCAAAGGGGTAGATCGACAGGTTGGACTTTTTTCCAGCGGGTGTAGGGTTTCGCCGTACCGGGGGTCCGGAGCGTCGGAATCCCACCAAAGCTTGCATTGGTCCCTAATATATGTTAGGTGAACTCCGTTCGGGTGCCGGGCATGGAATCATGCGACGGAACACATTGAATGTTGGTTCCCATTGGTCCTATGTACCAACCTAACACAACCAAGCAAAAAAGTTCATGCGTCTACCCCCTCTCGGCGCCGGTCAAAGGGGTAGATCGACAGGTTGGACTTTTTTCCAGCGGGTGTAGGGTTTCGCCGTACCGGGGGTCCGGAGCGTCGGAATCCCACCAAAGCTTGCATTGGTCCCTAATATATGTATAAGAGTGTGTTGGGAGGTTGCGGGAACCAAGATACGGCTCCGAGGTGCGACCCGCTTCACGAACCCCCCTTACTCCGTAGTAAGTTCCGACACTTAGAGGTGGAAACTC
Source organism: Puccinellia tenuiflora (assembly GCA_012064385.1). Taxonomy (NCBI): domain Eukaryota; kingdom Viridiplantae; phylum Streptophyta; class Magnoliopsida; order Poales; family Poaceae; genus Puccinellia; species Puccinellia tenuiflora. The sequence continues at coordinate 187,182 of QRDG01002276.1, forward strand.
CCGTTTCGGGTGCCGGGCATGGAATCATGCGACGGAACACATCGAATGTTGGTTCCCATTGGTCCTATGTACCAACCTAACACAACCAAGCAAAAAAGTTCATGCGTCTACCCCCTCTCGGCGCCGGTCAAAGGGGTAGATCGACAGGTTGGACTTTTTTCCAGCGGGTGTAGGGTTTCGCCGTACCGGGGGTCCGGAGCGTCGGAATCCCACCAAAGCTTGCATTGGTCCCTAATATATGTATAAGAGTGTGTTGGGAGGTTGCGGGAACCAAGATACGGCTCCGAGGTGCGACCCGCTTCACGAACCCCCCTTACTCCGTAGTAAGTTCCGACACTTAGAGGTGGAAACTCCCGTTTCGGGTGCCGGGCATGGAATCATGCGACGGAACACATGGAATGTTGGTTCCCATTGGTCCTATGTACCAACCTAACACAACCAAGCAAAAAAGTTCATGCGTCTACCCCCTCTCGGCGCCGGTCAAAGGGGTAGATCGACAGGTTGGACTTTTTTCCAGCGGGTGTAGGGTTTCGCCGTACCGGGGGTCCGGAGCGTCGGAATCCCACCAAAGCTTGCATTGGTCCCTAATATATGTATAAGAGTGTGTTGGGAGGTTGCGGGAACCAAGATACGGCTCCGAGGTGCGACCCGCTTCACGAACCCCCCTTACTCCGTAGTAAGTTCCGACACTTAGAGGTGGAAACTCCCGTTTCGGGTGCCGGGCATGGAATCATGCGACGGAACACATGGAATGTTGGTTCCCATTGGTCCTATGTACCAACCTAACACAACCAAGCAAAAAAGTTCATGCGTCTACCCCCTCTCGGCGCCGGTCAAAGGGGTAGATCGACAGGTTGGACTTTTTTCCAGCGGGTGTAGGGTTTCGCCGTACCGGGGGTCCGGAGCGTCGGAATCCCACCAAAGCTTGCATTGGTCCCTAATATATGTATAAGAGTGTGTTGGGAGGTTGCGGGAACCAAGATACGGCTCCGAGGTGCGACCCGCTTCACGAACCCCCCTTACTCCGTAGTAAGTTCCGACACTTAGAGGTGGAAACTCCCGTTTCGGGTGCCGGGCATGGAATCATGCGACGGAACACATGGAATGTTGGTTCCCATTGGTCCTATGTACCAACCTAACACAACCAAGCAAAAAAGTTCATGCGTCTACCCCCTCTCGGCGCCGGTCAAAGGGGTAGATCGACAGGTTGGACTTTTTTCCAGCGGGTGTAGGGTTTCGCCGTACCGGGGGTCCGGAGCGTCGGAATCCCACCAAAGCTTGCATTGGTCCCTAATATATGTATAAGAGTGTGTTGGGAGGTTGCGGGAACCAAGATACGGCTCCGAGGTGCGACCCGCTTCACGAACCCCCCTTACTCCGTAGTAAGTTCCGACACTTAGAGGTGGAAACTCCCGTTTCGGGTGCCGGGCATGGAATCATGCGACGGAACACATGGAATGTTGGTTCCCATTGGTCCTATGTACCAACCTAACACAACCAAGCAAAAAAGTTCATGCGTCTACCCCCTCTCGGCGCCGGTCAAAGGGGTAGATCGACAGGTTGGACTTTTTTCCAGCGGGTGTAGGGTTTCGCCGTACCGGGGGTCCGGAGCGTCGGAATCCCACCAAAGCTTGCATTGGTCCCTAATATATGTATAAGAGTGTGTTGGGAGGTTGCGGGAACCAAGATACGGCTCCGAGGTGCGACCCGCTTCACGAACCCCCCTTACTCCGTAGTAAGTTCCGACACTTAGAGGTGGAAACTCCCGTTTCGGGTGCCGGGCATGGAATCATGCGACGGAACACATGGAATGTTGGTTCCCATTGGTCCTATGTACCAACCTAACACAACCAAGCAAAAAAGTTCATGCGTCTACCCCCTCTCGGCGCCGGTCAAAGGGGTAGATCGACAGGTTGGACTTTTTTCCAGCGGGTGTAGGGTTTCGCCGTACCGGGGGTCCGGAGCGTCGGAATCCCACCAAAGCTTGCATTGGTCCCTAATATATGTATAAGAGTGTGTTGGGAGGTTGCGGGAACCAAGATACGGCTCCGAGGTGCGACCCGCTTCACGAACCCCCCTTACTCCGTAGTAAGTTCCGACACTTAGAGGTGGAAACTCCCGTTTCGGGTGCCGGGCATGGAATCATGCGACGGAACACATGGAATGTTGGTTCCCATTGGTCCTATGTACCAACCTAACACAACCAAGCAAAAAAGTTCATGCGTCTACCCCCTCTCGGCGCCGGTCAAAGGGGTAGATCGACAGGTTGGACTTTTTTCCAGCGGGTGTAGGGTTTCGCCGTACCGGGGGTCCGGAGCGTCGGAATCCCACCAAAGCTTGCATTGGTCCCTAATATATGTATAAGAGTGTGTTGGGAGGTTGCGGGAACCAAGATACGGCTCCGAGGTGCGACCCGCTTCACGAACCCCCCTTACTCCGTAGTAAGTTCCGACACTTAGAGGTGGAAACTCCCGTTTCGGGTGCCGGGCATGGAATCATGCGACGGAACACATGGAATGTTGGTTCCCATTGGTCCTATGTACCAACCTAACACAACCAAGCAAAAAAGTTCATGCGTCTACCCCCTCTCGGCGCCGGTCAAAGGGGTAGATCGACAGGTTGGACTTTTTTCCAGCGGGTGTAGGGTTTCGCCGTACCGGGGGTCCGGAGCGTCGGAATCCCACCAAAGCTTGCATTGGTCCCTAATATATGTATAAGAGTGTGTTGGGAGGTTGCGGGAACCAAGATACGGCTCCGAGGTGCGACCCGCTTCACGAACCCCCCTTACTCCGTAGTAAGTTCCGACACTTAGAGGTGGAAACTCCCGTTTCGGGTGCCGGGCATGGAATCATGCGACGGAACACATGGAATGTTGGTTCCCATTGGTCCTATGTACCAACCTAACACAACCAAGCAAAAAAGTTCATGCGTCTACCCCCTCTCGGCGCCGGTCAAAGGGGTAGATCGACAGGTTGGACTTTTTTCCAGCGGGTGTAGGGTTTCGCCGTACCGGGGGTCCGGAGCGTCGGAATCCCACCAAAGCTTGCATTGGTCCCTAATATATGTATAAGAGTGTGTTGGGAGGTTGCGGGAACCAAGATACGGCTCCGAGGTGCGACCCGCTTCACGAACCCCCCTTACTCCGTAGTAAGTTCCGACACTTAGAGGTGGAAACTCCCGTTTCGGGTGCCGGGCATGGAATCATGCGACGGAACACATGGAATGTTGGTTCCCATTGGTCCTATGTACCAACCTAACACAACCAAGCAAAAAAGTTCATGCGTCTACCCCCTCTCGGCGCCGGTCAAAGGGGTAGATCGACAGGTTGGACTTTTTTCCAGCGGGTGTAGGGTTTCGCCGTACCGGGGGTCCGGAGCGTCGGAATCCCACCAAAGCTTGCATTGGTCCCTAATATATGTATAAGAGTGTGTTGGGAGGTTGCGGGAACCAAGATACGGCTCCGAGGTGCGACCCGCTTCACGAACCCCCCTTACTCCGTAGTAAGTTCCGACACTTAGAGGTGGAAACTCCCGTTTCGGGTGCCGGGCATGGAATCATGCGACGGAACACATGGAATGTTGGTTCCCATTGGTCCTATGTACCAACCTAACACAACCAAGCAAAAAAGTTCATGCGTCTACCCCCTCTCGGCGCCGGTCAAAGGGGTAGATCGACAGGTTGGACTTTTTTCCAGCGGGTGTAGGGTTTCGCCGTACCGGGGGTCCGGAGCGTCGGAATCCCACCAAAGCTTGCATTGGTCCCTAATATATGTATAAGAGTGTGTTGGGAGGTTGCGGGAACCAAGATACGGCTCCGAGGTGCGACCCGCTTCACGAACCCCCCTTACTCCGTAGTAAGTTCCGACACTTAGAGGTGGAAACTCCCGTTTCGGGTGCCGGGCATGGAATCATGCGACGGAACACATCGAATGTTGGTTCCCATTGGTCCTATGTACCAACCTAACACAACCAAGCAAAAAAGTTCATGCGTCTACCCCCTCTCGGCGCCGGTCAAAGGGGTAGATCGACAGGTTGGACTTTTTTCCAGCGGGTGTAGGGTTTCGCCGTACCGGGGGTCCGGAGCGTCGGAATCCCACCAAAGCTTGCATTGGTCCCTAATATATGTATAAGAGTGTGTTGGGAGGTTGCGGGAACCAAGATACGGCTCCGAGGTGCGACCCGCTTCACGAACCCCCCTTACTCCGTAGTAAGTTCCGACACTTAGAGGTGGAAACTCCCGTTTCGGGTGCCGGGCATGGAATCATGCGACGGAACACATGGAATGTTGGTTCCCATTGGTCCTATGTACCAACCTAACACAACCAAGCAAAAAAGTTCATGCGTCTACCCCCTCTCGGCGCCGGTCAAAGGGGTAGATCGACAGGTTGGACTTTTTTCCAGCGGGTGTAGGGTTTCGCCGTACCGGGGGTCCGGAGCGTCGGAATCCCACCAAAGCTTGCATTGGTCCCTAATATATGTATAAGAGTGTGTTGGGAGGTTGCGGGAACCAAGATACGGCTCCGAGGTGCGACCCGCTTCACGAACCCCCCTTACTCCGTAGTAAGTTCCGACACTTAGAGGTGGAAACTCCCGTTTCGGGTGCCGGGCATGGAATCATGCGACGGAACACATGGAATGTTGGTTCCCATTGGTCCTATGTACCAACCTAACACAACCAAGCAAAAAAGTTCATGCGTCTACCCCCTCTCGGCGCCGGTCAAAGGGGTAGATCGACAGGTCGGACTTTTTTCCAGCGGGTGTAGGGTTTCGCCGTACCGGGGGTCCGGAGCGTCGGAATCCCACCAAAGCTTGCATTGGTCCCTAATATATGTATAAGAGTGTGTTGGGAGGTTGCGGGAACCAAGATACGGCTCCGAGGTGCGACCCGCTTCACGAACCCCCCTTACTCCGTAGTAAGTTCCGACACTTAGAGGTGGAAACTCCCGTTTCGGGTGCCGGGCATGGAATCATGCGACGGAACACATCGAATGTTGGTTCCCATTGGTCCTATGTACCAACCTAACACAACCAAGCAAAAAAGTTCATGCGTCTACCCCCTCTCGGCGCCGGTCAAAGGGGTAGATCGACAGGTCGGACTTTTTTCCAGCGGGTGTAGGGTTTCGCCGTACCGGGGGTCCGGAGCGACGGTGAGGTTGGACTTTTTTCAGCGGGTTCATGCATCTTCTTTCTCACATCTCTTCTGTTCTCTCAGTGCCTCTTCTGCTTATACGACATCGCTGGTCCAACGGCTCACAAGCGCTCTAAAGAAACACACGATTCGTGTGCTTCCGATCAAACGGCTCACAAGAGCTCGAAGGAAACACACGATCCGTGTGCTTCCGATCAAACGGCTCGCAAGCGCTCGAAGGAAACACACGATCCGTGTGCTTCCGATCCAACGGCTCACAAGCGCTCGAAGGAAACACACGATCCGTGTGCTTGTTCCTAATTGGGCATAAATACCCACGACCTCGTCCCCGGTTCGAGCCAACCCGTCGCCCTCCTCCACGCACCGCTGTCTCTCCTCCACGCACTGCTTCTCCTCCGCGCTAGCCTTCCGATGCCCATTTTGATCACCCGAATTTCGCCGCCGTTCGTGACTGGCATCCGCCGGGCTGGCACTGGGAGAGGCTACCTTCCGGGGCAGGGACCTTGGTGAGGGATCCAGGTCGCATCATCGATCCGGATCTTCTTTGGTGGCATTGGCCACGGAATGTGTTCAGAGCGCCGGACCCCGAGGAGGTGGTACGTCGCCGTATTAGGGAGGAGGACGAGCACGTCCATCGCTACATGTATTTGTTGGATACTAACGTCTATAACAGGCGTTGGACGTATCTTCAGAATCCTTATGACGCGAGTGATTCTCACATGGTTCCGGCTCTTTGGAAGCAGAGCGTCCGCGGCTCAGCACCGCGCGCGCTTAGGAACTGGTCATAGTTAGTTTGAGTACCTATGTTGAGTACTGTGTGTGTTGTCATCTTCCTATGTTGAGTTCGTATGTTGAGTGTTGTGTGTGTGTGCCCACCTATGTTTTTCATATGTTGTTCCTCTTTCTCCAGAATAAACGTTATTTCATGTGTGTGTTCTCATCTATGCTGAGTACCTATGTTGAGTGCTTTGCTTGATCTACACAACCAAGCAAAAAAGTTCATGCGTCTAGCCCTCTCGGCGCCGGTTCCACCGAAACAAGAGTTTTTGCCTGTTTCGTCCGCTTGTTAGGGGTTGCGACGACGCATGGGCCCGCACTACCCACGGAGGGTTATATATTATCGAATAACATAATAATCAAGTAAATGAGTGTATTATAAGCCTTAACAAGAAATGAAACAAAGAAAGTCTACGGAAACGACAAAAAGAGAAAAGAGGGGGAAACACATGTTTTGCCGTGTGTGTTTTCCCGGGGACACGGCAAAGAGACGATGTGCCGTGCGCCTGCAGGGAAGCCACACGGCAAAGCGATGATGTGCCGTGCGCTGCTTCTTCGTGCACGGCAAAGGTTTTCCCGCGAATTTTTTTTTCCGCGCGGGAATAAGCCGCGCGAATAGAAATATTTTCCCGCGAAATATCGGGGAACCGCGGCAAATCCTGGTCAAATTCTTTGCCGTGGTTGGTAGAAAAACACACGGCAAAGTTTCTTTGCCGAGTGGCGTAGAGGACATGCCAATAATCTACTCGACTCTCACAGCAGTGTGATAAGGGAGAAGATTTAAGTGTCAATTTGTTTAGGAACGTTCAACCTTTACTGGTTGGTGGCTGCCGGCCTAAGCACGCCTAGAACATTGCTGAGCCGAATCTTGTGATTTTCATGGTGAGCAATCGGAGATGGGCTAGCTAGAGCAGGGTTTTGACCTGAGTTAATAAGGTACTTGAACACTGGTTTTGCAAGCTAGATAAAATGGCACCATCGTGGACGTGAGGAAGCCCACACTCTCACAACACTAGCACTAACAGCTAGTAGCTAGCTAGGAACTAGGAAGGAAGGAAGGAAAGAAGCCAGGATCGATTATGGCATTGAGCAGGGCTGCAATGTTGCTGGCACTGACGATGGTTGCGGCGCCGCTGTCCGACGCCGTGCAACTCCCCGAGGGCCTGTCCTACGACTTCCACGCCCAGTCGTGCCCCGACCTCGACAACATGGTGCACCACGCGGTGCAGGCGGCGATTAACAAGGACGCCGGCGTCGTCGCCGGCCTCCTCAAGATCTTCTTCCACGACTGCTTCCCTCAGGTAAGCATCGACTTCCTTGAATTTTTTTGCCAGTGTCTGCCTGCATGCTTGCCTTAGCTATACATACGTACGTACCTGCTTGATTGCAGGGCTGCGACGCGTCCCTTCACCTGACTGGACCCGGCAGCGAGCTGGATCTGCCCCAGAACGCTGGGTTGCGGCGGAGCGCGCTCCTGCTCATCGAGAGCGTCCGCGCCACCGTGCACCGTGCCTGCGGGCCCGTCGTGTCGTGCGCCGACATCAACAGCCTCGCCACCAGGAAGGCCCTCCTCAGCTCCGGCGTGCCAGGGTACCCAGTGCCGCTCGGCCGCAAGGATAGCTTCGCGCCCGCCACGGCCCGGCAGGTCGCCGCCATGCCAGGCACCGACTCCACGCCCGACGAGCTGCTCAAATCCTTCGCGAGCCGCGGCTTGGACGAGACCGACCTCGTCGCGCTCTCCGGCGCGCACACCATCGGCAAGGCCACCTGCGGCAGCTTCGTTAACCGCACCGGCGAGGACGCCGGGTTCGTGCGCAGTCTCCGACGGAACTGCTCCGTATTGCCCACGCCGCCGTTGCAGGACCTGGACGTGACCACCCCTGACACGTTCGACAACAAGTACTACGCCAACCTGAGGGTGAAGAAGGGCGTGTTCAACTCCGACATGGCGCTCACACTCCAAGCTAAGACCAGCGAGCTGGTCGACAGCTTCGCTCGGGACCAGGGGCGGTTCTTCGCGGCGTTCAGCACCTCCATGAGTAAGCTCGCGCATCTGCAAGGGAAGCCGGCGGTGACCATCGGCGAGATCCGGAACAACTGCTTCAGGGTCAACGGCAAGAAAGAAGAAGAGGGGTTCGCGGCCTCTGCTTAGCTAAGTGAGAGATGCCCGCGCGCCCACGACGGCCCATGCAATAAGAGCTAGTAGCTTTATCTTGTACTAGTACGTTTAAATTAGCGAATTCCCTCCGGCGGGCCTCCTGACTCTTGTAGTATCGATTTAATCCAGCAGCTTATACACTGCGCTCCAACTTTTTTTGCATGTGGCATCGCATCACACGTACGACCACTCACATCTCACCAAAAATATAATATATATTTGTAGCATGTAACTCATACTCCACTTTGCTTGTTCGTCAAAATAAAATGTCGAGATACGTGTACTCCATGTAAATAGGAATATACCGAGTAGAATAAACCGCAAAATAGACCATACGTAGAATTTTTCTTATTTCTCAGAAGATTCAACTACATATGACTTCATCAATTCATTCGACGACAACACATGAACAGAAGTCGCCAGCGAGGGATGCTTACATTCAGCACATTTGTGGCTCCGACATCACCGACACATCATGGTCTACATATATAACCGTCGTCTTCACCAACAAGACAACTTCGCCAACACTGCCGCCGCGATATAGTCCACATGGATGGACACACATCATCAGCGTCCGTCATCTGACAGTACTACTACCATACCCTTAGCAAACAGACAATGGCACCAACAACATCTGACGGGAGAAATTGTATCGACACACCGGCATGACTAGTGTGATGATCTCTACAGGGCACATACGGTCCTGGAAAAATCGATGTGTGCGATGGGATTTCTCCAGTCTTTGCAAAATTGGTGGTGTCAGCTATGATGCGTCCTCGGACATTCGCAAGACGCTAACGACGGTACCCTGAAAGTGCAAAATGCCAGCCGCGACGATACCTGCGACATACACATCGTGCAAATTTTTTCTCCTCCGCTGTTCGCATCTACGTCGACTACGACAAGTACTACATCGACTATAACTTCAATGACTAGGGCTACATCATTGTCGGCTAGCTCGACCTTGACATCAAGGGCTACGTCTTGTCACTTGCGTCCCCGACACAGCACTCACTTTGTGAATATGGGAGGGAATAGAGGAGAGCCACGGGATGGCACCAGAAGGGGATAGTACGTAGGCACCGCCCTAGGTGACAAACCAGTTCCTTAGAGGTGCATTTAATTATGATGAAGGATGAGAATATGATGGAAGCACAAGACATTAAATCTGGTCATGATCGTCTTATTCAGCCCTGCTACGACTGACTGAGAAGGAATACTAGAGTACATATACAAGTTAGTGATAGACGACTAAGATTCTAAAGATATATTGTATTCCAACTAATATAGTCTTCTTGCCTCCAAGTTTTGTATGATTTATATACCCTCACGAGGATCAGATCAATACAACAACGAAATCTTTGGGTTCTATATTTTCTCAGACGGGTTCTGTTGTGACTACAGTGTTTGGTGCTTGGTTTTGTTGGTGTGTGAAGTCTGGTTTGACACTCCTAATCAGTTCTGGTCCGCTAGTTGGGTGTTACCGGTTTTGTCTTGCTTTCTCTAATTAACTCTCAGTTTATTTCTTGCTGGAATGTTTAAATAGAAGACATAATTCTACCATATTTCTTATTTTCAATGGAAAAACAATTACATGTGACAATTTTAGTTCTAACTGAACATTGCTTGCAAATGGTAATAATATGCATGCATTACATGGTTCTTTTATCACGAACTAGCGCAATGGGAGTTGCAAATGTGAGGGCACCAACTCTAAGGTGTTTGAAAAATAATTTAGTGCTTCCAAGAGCCACGCAGGGATGAAAGCACTAACTTCACAAGAGCCACGCAGCAACCCTGTTGTTGAATTTTCCCTTCCAAGGTTGCAAGTGTGAGGCCGCTTTATCGATATACGACTGCAGGTCAACTCTCCTATGTCTGCCAAGGAAAGAGGGAGCCCCAGGTATTTGATAGGGAATTGGGATATAGCTGTCGGGAAGTCTGCCAAAATTACGGTAAGGTCAATGTCCTCGCATCTGATTGGGGAGATTATACTCTTGACAATATTTGTGACCAGGCCCTTGACCTCTCCAAATTCTTGCAGGGCAGTGGCCAAGTTGGAAATATCATCAGACGTGGGGACCAACAAAATTGCGGCATCTTCCGCATAGAGAGAGACCCTCGTAGCATCTACATCATGAGGGATGGATTGTAGCAGGCCAGACCCAGTGGCTAGTTTGAGTATCTTCCTCAGAGGGTCAATGCCAATGTCGAAGAGTAGCGGAGAGAGGGAGTCCACCTGTCTTAACCCCCGGCCATGAAGTATGTACTAACCTGGAATACCATTGAGTAACACCCGAGATGTGGCAGTGGAAAAAAAGGATGGAAGCCCAGGCACGCCATTTGGGGGTGGATCTAGGTAAACGCCTATTTGGACGTCCATTGAATAACACCCGAGATGTGGCAGTGGAAAAAAGGATGGAAGCCCAGGCACGCCATTTGGGGGTGGATCTAGGTAAACAGCTATTTGGACATCCAAAATTAAACACGGTCGATTTTAGAAACTCGAACTCGTCTAAGATATCATAATTTTTATTTCCTCGAGAACTAAGTAGCCGGTTAGGATTAGTTGCCCTTATTGATATTTTGGAAATGCCAACAAAAGGATATGTCATCATGCTACTTAGTCATGTTCACACACACTGACACACACAAAGAAAAAGGCAAAAAGCCATACACGGTGTGGGTTGTGAATGGAAAATTATGTGATTCACACAAATTCAGGCAGATTAGATAAGGTAGTCGTCCAAGCACTCGTCCATGGTCCTGAATGGAATATCAGGGTAGAGGCTGGATATTTCGACGTCTCCGGCCGTCGAGCCATCGAGTGCGTAGTTGGTCTGGCAGCCATTTATGAAGATGTCATGCGTGAGCGACGCGACTATGTTGGCCGGGATGACGTCCCCTGCAATTGATCCATATCGACTATTCATTAGCTAGGCGCAGTGAGGAACCACCCAATGCAATGCAAACCTGGAGCCAACCTACCTGCAGCCATGGCGAGTAGTTGTTGGTCGCCGATGGTGACCCGCGGCAGTGTCCGCCCGATCTTGCTCTCCCAGAGGCACGCCATCTCGTTGGTGCTGAGGAGATTGCAAGCGGGGCGGAAGTGGACGGCCTTGTTGATGCACCGGCCGTCGTACGCAGCCATGGCCGTGAACTTGCCGATGTCAGTTCCAGCCACGAAGAATGCTCTCACGGTGCCATCGCCGTAGATCTGGAAGCGGTCCAGCGGCGGCGTGGCCTCCGACGGGTGAATGCTGTCCATGTAGGGCCAGCCGGCGATGGAGTTGCAGCAGATGTACGTGTACGGCACGCCCGACGCCTCCGCCGCCCGCCGGACGCGCCGCTTCTCCTCGTAGAACCCCAGGCCCGCGCCCACGGGCCGCGCTCTGTCCACGTCGTGCCCGAACTCTGACGGCAGAAACCTCTGCGACCGAGATGGATGCGCGCGTTAAACGTCGACCGATCGATCACGCTCGGTCTGTCCGGTGATCGAGTAGGTACCTTCACCGTGCCGGCAGCCTTGATGGCTTCGATGAGGCCGAGCTGGTCCAGGATGCTGTCGCCGCCCATCGCCGAGATCACCACCTCGATGCCGTGAGCGCGGAGCAGCGCCGTGCCGTCGGTCCCATCCACACGGCCCTGACATGACAAGACGCGCGCCTTCAATACACATACGATACTTTATATGGAGGGGAGGCTTCAATCGTGTTCCATTCCATTACCTCGACGACGACGGCGCCTTTGTGGCGGAGCGCGTCCACGCGCGAGCGGCAGGCGTTGCCGGGCCGGACCAGGATGAAGGTGCTGTACCCACCGTCTAGGCAGGCCTCGGCGACGAAATGGCCGATGTAGCCCGTGGCGCCGACAATGAGGACCGGGCCGGAGCGAGGCGCCTCCTCCTGTCCCGCACACGGCGGCGCCATAGCTTGTGTCTAACTACCAGCTGCCTAGTACTGTACGTAGCAGCTGACGATGCCGGAGTATATATGTTGCCTAGATAGATCTAGCACGTACGTTTGAGGATCAAATGCCTATGCGCCACTCTGTGTTGTCGTCTGACTTTTCTTAATCTTGGGTCACATAAAGTCCGAATTTTATCTCCGACTGTAACGGAGCAGAATTAGGCAATATTCGTAGCCTCGGGGACATTTTCCGGGGAGCCGTATTATTTCAAGTCATAATCTAATTTTGACTTTACTCGGTGCTATTCCACTATCGTCTTAGCTAGTTTCTGCGCATGTAAAGACAACATAATAACCATATATAATATATGTACCAGTAAAGAGCCGTTCCTTCTCATGGTTCTTGAACCATAACGTAGGCAAATAGGAACGAAATAGATGGTCTTTGATATGTACCATATCATGTTGGTTCAAATTTATGCTTGTCAAACAAGTGATCAAAGAAATCCCAACATAGCTAGCTCTTTTAGGTAGAAGCTGAACGCGGCGGTCCTTCCCATGGTTCTTGGGATGGAATCTTTGGTCAACTATATAACTATCCTATTCGTCTGTCTCGAAATCCACATAAGAACTATCAAAAACCTCATCATTAATTGTCCTCTCCGTTGTTGCCAAACTCTATAATGACAACAAAGATCCTTGAATGTGGTCTGTCATTTTTTCGATAAAGCAGTTTTATTACTTAAAAAGTCTTAACTATTACACCTGGTCTCTACATAGCTAGAATGCACACAACCGTCACAATTTCAGAAGTCACAAAATAAATGAAAGGCAGATTACATATCATGTTGAGAAATTGTAAATACATCTATGGTGGTGGCAGGCCGATCCGAAAATTATGATGTCACCCATGCTGGGATAAGAAGTCCCTAACCCATATCATCCAGGCGTGTACACACAGGTCGCGATACCCCACACATTGTAGCAGTGACCAAGAACGGAGTATAGCTGTGAACCGGTAGATATCATGCATGAGAAACAAATTCTTATCATTAACAACTTTGTCGTTTCTACAAAGCCAAAGCGACCGTATAACGGCAAGCGCTCCCACCCTAATAAGTCGTTTAATCCTATGATTCACACCATTAAGCCAATTGCCAAAAAAAAAATAAGTGTTTAATAGTCTCATCCTTATGACAGAAGACACACTTTTTACTTCCATGAGAATTGCATTTTGTAAGGTTGTCTTTAGTGAGAATTACCTCTCGACGAAGATACCATGCAAAATTTTTAGTTTTTAGTGGAATTTTCGTCTTCCATATTTTCTTATTATTATCTACTGGCACATGCGACTGGATTAGAGGTTTGTACATCGAGTCCCCAGAGAATTTCCCACAAATTCCATCGAAACTCATCAGTCCCCTGTGTCAAATTGATGAAAGCCAGACGTTGTAGCAACACATTCCAAGATGCTAGCCGGGAACTAATTCGGGAGGGTTCTGAAGCTCTTACCAGCTCCCTGTCAGAGGGGAGATCATCACCGGAGGCCTCTTCACCGTCATGGCTGCCTCCGTGGTGATGTGTGAGTAGTTCCCCCTTGGACTATGGGTCCATAGCAGTAGCTAGATGGTTGTATCCCCCCTTTGTGCTTCAATGTTTATGGTTTTGTGAGCTGCCTAAGATGATCAAGACTGCTATTATGTAATGCTATATGTTGTGTTTGCTAGGATCCGACGAATTGTGAAGTTATGATCAGATTGTTCATGTTATCTATATGTGTTATTTGTGATCTTCCATGCTCTCCGATGTTAGTGGTTACTTTGGTCAAGTGATTGCTTGTATTTCAAAGAGAGAGTATTTATGCTAGATAGTAGGTGCATGCCCCCTTCGTGCCTGGGCATGTGTGACCGAAATGTCTAAGGACGAGTGTGTGCTATTGCTACTAAGGGCAAAACACCGGTGTTTCTGTCTTCCTGATCATGAATATTGCTTACATCATGTACTGTGCTCAACGCGATTATCTGTTGCGTGCAACATAATACTGATGGGTGACATGCTGGATAGCGATCCTAGGTGGATTATTAGTCATAGATGAAGTTGGATTACGTTCTGTTTGACGTGATGCTTAAATAAATATCACCATGAACTTTGCTTATCATAATTAGTATGTTATTCCAATTCTATCAATTGCCCGCCTGTAAATTGTTTACCCAACATGCTAGTATTTTTATCTTTCGGAGAGACACCACTAGTGAACCTATGCCCCCCGGTCTATATTTTTTCATTGATTACAACCTTGTTTACTTGCTCTCAACCTTCACTCGCTTGCTGGCCCATTTTCTCATATTGCTCTTTTCCATCATAAGATTTAATCTCTTTGTTTTCAGCAGACCAGGAAGCTTGACAACCTTCCTGCCATTGGGCAAAGTAATTTGTTTGTGTTGTGTGCAGGCCCATACCTCCAAGCACCTTGTTGGAGACCTCCGGAGTCCTACTAGTTCGATAAACCTTGGTTCATTACTGAGGAAAATTTTCTCCTTTCCTACATCATTCATCCTTCCTCTCAAGGTGCCACCGATGATTAATCACTACGCCATCGTAGCCATCACAGATCGGCGATGCAACAGTGGGAAAGGGGGTCCTACGGCTCCGTCCAAAGTAGGACCACCACCAAGGGAAACCAGGCCAGGCTTGGCCTCGAAGACCCGACATATGTGCCCGCATGTCCGGGCAATGATGACTCGGGCATGGATGACATGTCAAGAGCGCCATCGACAAGTGAAGAGCTTCTCGGGAACCCACCAGGTGAGCTTCCTGGGAAACCAAGACTTAGCCACCATGGGGCATCTTCCGAGGAAGGGTTACCGAGGCCCACACAGCGATGTATTCCTCGCCTACCCCGGATGCGCCTCACCACCTGGGGAGAGGCGTACTCCCCGCCAAGATAAAGAGGTGTGACCAGCAGAAGACTTGGACGCCAAGGATAAGTCCGGCACGGTCGTGCCGAGGCGACGTCAGCAGGGATAGCTGGGCCACTCTGTCAGTGCCACCAACTCCCTGCCAGAAGCTAAAGCGGATCTGCTTTAGCCCACCCTGAGATGCGAGTTAATCTCCCGCGCTTTCCCTCCTCTCCCTAGGGTTACATGCCCGAGAGGAGGATGCACCCTCGCGTGACCGCCTGTGGTGATCCCAAACGAACGACAGTGAGGATACCCAGACACGGAGAGAGGAGGAGAAGAAGTAAGAGAGGTGATCTTCTCCGGGAAAGATCCGCTCTTCTTCTTCCTCGGAACCACCGAATCTACACCCGGGAACCACCATTGTGGGATGTGGCCACCATCTGGCTGATGGCGACCACCATATATTCACACATGCAGGAGTAGGATTTTACGCTTTCACTAGTAGGAAAAGGGCTATTTTTGGCAAACCTAAATAGCCTACCGCTGGCGAACGTGTAGTTTGCCAGCGCTCATATCGCTAGTGGTAACAGCTTACCGCTGGCGAACAACATGTTCGCCAGCGGTAAGTAACTTACCACTGGCGAACCACTGCCTTGTTCGCCAGCGGTAGGCCACCTACCACTAGCGAGCTAGTCGCATGTTCGTCAGCGGTATTCCCAGGGCTTATCACTAGCGAACCAGGCTCCTGTTCGCCAGTAATATGTATTTCTATTTTCAAATAAAAGCAGAAATGTATTATAGCAATATATACAGCTAAATACATATATATTCCAGCAATATATAATTGACAGAAACAGTATAATTGACAGAATTTCAATAGATGCAAATAGAAAAGTGACCAAATTGTTGGTTCATCACATATATGCATGCATTACAAGCCGAAATATACAAGTGAGACCCAATATTTTGCATACATATGCATGAATACACACACATCTCCGGAAGTCAATAGTTTAGGTCGCAAGTTTTTAAAAGCAACTAGCTAGTAATGTAAACTACAATCACATGTAAACTCGTCCTGCTTGCTTGAGACATCTTCCGGCCCGGCCCACTCGAGCGGTGACGCGTATAAACCATTTCTTCATCTCTCTGTACACGAGACATGCAAAGATAAAAGTGTTAGGCAAAGAAGAGCAAGAGTTCATGCACAAATCAAATAATAGTTAAATGGGTGCACCAAAATCGATTGTGGGGATATGGGCCCACATCTGATACGGACCGTTCTGGCCTGAGGAGCCTTCAGATTGATGCTGTTCTTCCTTTTCTTGTTCCTTGAGAATTTTGTTCTCAAGTTCCTTCACCTTGGCGTTCAAGAGAAGCTGCCCGGGCGATTTGGGATGATTCATGAATCGGTGCCTGACAAATTTTCGAGCGAGCGGGTCTTTGATCTTGTTGTAGGGGTTCGGCCCTTCCCTTCGTGCGTCCTCCTTTTGCCAAACTGGCTCCTTTCTGGCGTAACCCCGGCTTCCGAGATTTTGGGGAGCAACGTTCTTCCTCTGCATGTCTTTCCCCCACTTCCTCTGCTTCTGCTTTGCAGCAGTGGCTTATATGGCCTTGAATTCTTCAAAGTCCTCTTCGGAAATGTTGGGCCACACTTTGTGGATCTCGTCGAAACCGGCACCTTCTTCCTCAATCATCTTCCTCACATCTCCTCTCCAAGTTGCAAAGGCTTTGCTCAACTTGCCGAGGGCTTGTGTGTTAACAATATTGGTTTTGAGATCCTTGTTATCGTAGGGTGCCGGGAACTTGTATCGTGTGTGCAGCTTATCAATGAGGTAGGTGGCCAAACCTTCGTTGTCCTTCGCCTTTAGGTTGTCATCGTTGATTTTCACCCATTCCCGAGCGATGCATCCAAGCTGGAGGCCGTACCCTTTTACATATTTTTCCGGCTTCGTAGGAAGACCGCTTTTAGGGTCCACCTCTGTGAATGCATGTTGGGTGCTGGAGAGCTTGCTTGGTTCCCTCTTCGCCCTCCTCGGAGCCACTAGTAGTGGTCCCAGCATCACCACGCTCGGCTTCGCTAGAAGATGGGGCCTCCATATCATCATCGGCATGCTCGCTCTCCTTGTCGACGCCAGTGTACTGTCCAAGCATTGACAGGTACGCATCGTCGCCTCCTGTCCGAGAACCCTCGGCCTGGTCGTTGTGAGCCATCTTCTCACCGACGAGGAAACTAAGTCAAAGTTAGTACAAAAAAATATAAGAAAAAACCACTTAATTAAATACTAAGGTACCCCATGAGTCCAAATTTGCCGGAATGTCGATTAACTTCCGTCTCGGGAAATTTCGGGTATTCCATATGTCCTATTGTATAGCAAAAGTCATGCCAAAATTCACGGAAAATTTCGGCATGACCTTTGCTAAAAATAGGGCATATGGAGTACCCGAATTTGCCGGAACGGAAGTTAATCAACATTCCGGCAATCTCAAGGGCCTCATGGGGTGCCTGCAAACATTTCACAAAGGCCTCTAGGGCACACATTCAACACATCCACCACCACATCCACCACCACCATCACACATGCATTAACACAAAAATCCACCATTCACCAACACATCCACCACCACATCCACCATCACACATTCACCACCACCACACATCCACCACCACCACCATCACACACATATCCACCATCAAAAATTTTGAAATTTGGGCTTTGCCATTTCATCGAACAGCTTATGGGCGTCTGATACGTCTCCAACGTATCTATAATTTCTTATGATCCATGCTTGTTTTCATACCATTTGCTACATGTTTTGTTTACATCTTATAGCATTTTTATGCATTTTCTGGAACTAACCTATTAACAAGATGCCACAGTGCCAGTTCCTGTTTTCTGCTGTTTTCCCGTTTCAGAAAAGTACTTAAGGAAATATTCTCGGAATTGGACGGGACAAAAAGCAGCAGTCTTATAATTCAATGGACTACATGGAGCCCGAAGGAGAGGACCTGGAGGGCCGTGGGCCGGCCACACCATAGGGTGGCGCGGGACCCATGCCTGCCGCGCCACCAGGCGGTGTGGGTCCCACGGGAGCCCTCCGACGCCGCCCTTTCGCCTATATATTGCCCCCGACACATAAAACCTAGACGGACCCGTCATATTCCAAAGAAACATCTGCAGCGCCGCCGCCATCGCCGACAAGTTTCGGGGGGACAGAAGTCTCTGTTCCGGCACCCTGCCGGGACGGGGAAGTGCCCCCGGAGCCATCTCCATCGACTCCACCACCATCTTCATCGCCATTGCTGACTCCCATGATGAGGAGGGAGTAGTTCTCCCTCGGGGCTGAGGGCCGTACCGGTAGCCATGTGGTCTATATCTCTTTCTCCCATGATGTGATCTATATGTGATCATGAGCTTTGCAATCTAGATGTTGTTATGTTACTCAAGTGGGCTTTATTTATGTGATCTCCGGAGACTCCTTGTCCCACGTGTGTAAAGGTGACAGTGTGTGCACCATGTGGGTCTTTAGGCTATATTTCACAAGATACTTGTTCACTGATTTATTATTTGAGTTGGATGTCTCTATGAAATTGTGGTGTGTTAGTACCTCCTATGAATGCTCATGGTCCAGTGTGGGGTATTCATTAGTACTTGGGATTATGTTTGAGGCGTGCTTTTGCATTCCTACACAATGAATTAGTGTTCGTTATCCAGCCGGAGAATACTTCGGAGTAGTATATTGAAGTGCTTATATTTATATTCAATTATGATTGCATTGTTGAGAGTGACCACTGGTGAAAGTATGATCCCTAGGCCTTGTTTCTAAGCATTGAAACACCGTTTACAACAAGTTCTGCTACATGTTTGCTTGCTGCCATTTTTATTTCAGATTGCAATTACTACTTATAATCATCCATATTACTTGTATTTCAATATCTCTTCGCCGAACTAGTGCACCTATACATCTGACAAGTGTATTGGGTGTGTTGGGGACACAAGAGACTTTTTGTATTGTGATTGCAGGGTTGCTTGAGAGGGATACCTTTGACCTCTACCTCCCTGAGTTCGATAAACCTTGGGTGATTCACTTAAGGGAAACTTGCTGCTGTTCTACAAACCTCTGCTCTTGGAGGCCCAACACTGTCTACAAGAATAGAAGCGTGTGTAGACATCAAGCTATTTTCTGGCGCCGTTGCCGGGGAGGTAAGGTAAAAGGTACTCACATCATCTGGCTACTAAGCTATTTTCTAGTACTGTTGCTTTTGTGTGAGTGCTCGAAGTTATTTCCTTTAGATTCTGCAATTATATCTTTTTGTTTCTTGTTTTTAATTTCACTAGTTCGGCTTAATGGAAAACAACAAAAAAATTAGTATTAGTTCTTTGGAAATCATTTTTGCTAATGCTATGGAAAAGTCTAAGCTTGGGGAAGCTAGTTTTTATGAAAATGATCTTTTTAGTTCCCCAGCTTTAGAGGAGAAAATTTGCTCTGATAATACTTTGTCTCCCATATGTGATAATTCGAATCATGCTTGTGATATTCTAAATCCACCTACTGAAAGTATTCCTTTTAAAATACCTATGAAAATTGTTGAAAAGGTTATGGATGAATGTTATGCAGGGGATGGAACAATCCGTCCAAGTGATCACTTGTTGAAACTTACAGAACTTTGTGAGTTGTTTAAGATTGCAGGTTTATCAAGAGAAAATTTCATGACGAAATTATTTCCATTGTCACTTAAGGACAAAGCAAGGGAGTGGTATGATCTACTTGATGATCCTCATCATTTGGAGTGGAAGGAGCTTGCAAATCTCTTCTACTCTAAATTTTATCCTCCTTATGAAATGCATTTGGATAGGAATTACATTTTTAATTTTTGGCCTCATGATGGAGAAAGCATTGCTCAAGCTTGGGGAAGGCTGAAAACATTAATACTTAAATGTCCTAACCATGAGCTTCCTAAGAAAATAATTGTTACTAATTTTTATGCAAGGCTTTCAGGTGATTGCAAGAATTATCTAGATGCCTGTTCAGGGGGTTCTTTCACAAGTAAGAAGGTTGAAACTAGATGGTATCTTCTTGAGAAAATTCAAGACAATACTGAAGGTTGGGAGAATGACAAAGGTAAAGAATCAGGTTATGTGGAGAAGCTTCCTTTCAAGGCTCTCCCTCCTAAGAAGGGAAAGAAGAAGAAGAAGATGAAGAGTAAAAGGAGAGAGGAAACGGTACCTTTCCCTAAACATGTTGCTCCTATTATAGTTGTTGCTGATGAGTATGAATTCGATGATTTTGAATTAGATGATGTTCCTATGCCTGTTACTTATATTAGTGATCATGATTGGGAAAAGCATAGTACTTTTGATATTGAAAACCTCTTGGGTACTAATTCTGAAAATGATGATGCTAATGATCGCAACACTATTAGTACTATCCATATTCTTTCCAATGATGATATGATAAGCTCTAAGCTTGGGGATGAGGTGTTTGAAAATCCTTTTGCTACTAATGATTACATGTTTGATACATCTCCTTCTAGTAAAAATGATGATATGTTTACAAATGAACACACTTTGGAAGATAAATATTCTATTCCTTATGATGATACTATGCCCCCAGTTTTTGATAATTATTATAAAGAATATTATGACATGGGTTATAATTACAATCATCCTCATGAAACTTGTCATAATTATGGAGGGATCACCCAAAACCATCCCTTTAATATACAACCTGTTTATCATGTTCAAGTTCTTTATGATGATCCTGCTCCAGTTGTTATTAATGAGAAGAACTTTGTTTATGTGGAAAATGATGACACTTTTATGCATATGGATCACGATAAGAATTTTACATGTGATGGTTATATTGTGGATTTTATCAATGATGCTACTGAAAGTTTTTATGAAAAAGGGAGACATGGCTTCATATATCACAATAACATTGAATCTCCTCTCCTTTTGTTGAAATTTTTGAAGTTGCACCTATTTTGTCTTCCTATGCTAGTCAATTTATGCTTCGTGGATTTATTTACTTACAAGATTCCAATGCATAGGAAGTGGGTTAGACTTAAATGAGTTTTATAGTTGCTTCTTGATGCTCCCTTATTGTGCTCCAACTCTCATTTTTATGTGAGCATCATCAAAATTACCATGCCTAGCTAAAAGGCTTTAAAGAAAAGCGCTTATGGGAGACAACCCATCATTTTATTTTCAGTATATTTTCTTTTATTTGAGTCAAGAAGTTTGTTACTTCTGTAGCAACTTCTTTGTATCTTTATTTTCTTGCAATGTTGTGCCAAGTAAGGTCTCTAGTAGAAAGTTTTTGCTATATTTGGATTTCTGCACAGGAAACAGATTTCTGTCTGTCACCGTTAAATTCATCATTTATTCCAGGGGCGAAGAAATGCTTTGAGATTTTGTGTGCTGAATCTTCATATATGTATGAAACTTTTTCTAGTTCAGTGATTTTCGATTTGAGTAACTCTAGTGGCTCGAAAAAATTCGTCTTTACAGACTGTTCAGATTTTGACAGATTCTGCCTTTTATTGTGCATTGCTTCTTTTGCGATGTTTATTTGGATCTTTTTTATTCTTTGAGCATCAGTGGCTGTAGATAATGTTATAATGCATTAAGATGTGCTTGTGTCACAGTAGAACTTGTGAATTTTTGGTTTATGCACTAACCCTCTAATGAGAATTACTTTGAGTTTGATGTGGTGGAAGTTTTCAAGTAAGCAAAAGGGACGATATGATGAGATCAAGAAGAGTGAAAAGTCTAAGCTTGGGGATGCCCCGGTGGGTCATCCCCAGCAAATTCAAGAAGACTCAAGCATCTAAGCTTGGGGATGCCCAAGGCATCCCCTTCTTCATCGACAAAACTATCAGGTCATCTCTAATGATACTATATTTTTATTCCACTACATCTTATGTATTTTGCTTGGAGCGTCTGTTTTTATTTTGAGTGTGTGTTTTAGTTTGCTTAATAAGTTGGATCCTAGCATTCTTGTGTGGGAGAGAGACACGCTCCGCTTTTTTCATATGAATACTCTTGTGCTTCGCTTATATTTGTTGAGTATTCTTAGCTACTGTTTGTTTTCTAGTAAGCTCTTGCTTTTAGCATGTTATCTTGTTTAGAGCTGCTAGTTCTTTGTGTTAAGCTCTCTTGTATTTCACTCTTATTTGTTAGAGAGTTGTTTTAGTTGCTTGGTTGATGTGTTAGATTGGAAAATGCTATGCTTGTGATAGTGGTATGAAATAGAGAAAAGCTGCATGGTCTTGTAGACCATTGTGTAGATAACTTGCTCCTCTTCAATTGTTTTGAGGTATTAAAATAACTAATGGTTAAAATATGTTGGTTAATGTTGTTAAGAGCTGATTAGTGAAGATGTGTTAGTAGAGCGTGGAGCCGTACTTTTCTGAACTAAAAACAACTTAAGTCAATAGTGCTTTAGTGTCGTGATTTCCTCTTACTTGAAAAGAAGTTTCTAATGGTATAGTTACTGCAACGGTCGGGGAAACCAACGGGGCACTTGTGTCGCCGCCACGATCCCTCTCAGGGTGTCTCTAACCATTTGTAAAACTTTGATACTGTTAGTTGTTTGCAATATACGACATGTTATGTGAGTTTTTGGTTTTTGGCACTTCCACCTCCATATTTTGCTAGCCTCTTCGGTACTTTGCATTGCCCTTTTTCACATTGAGATTGGTGCATACTTCGCAAGTACATCCAACCCCGTGGGAGATCTTCATCTTGTTCTCCTACACATAAGCCAACTATCTGCCTCAAAACAGCCACCATATCTACCTATCACAGCATTTTCATAGCTGTTCCGAGATACATTGCCATGCAACATCCATCATTTACATTACATGACTTTATGTCATTTTTACTTCATTACCATATAGTATTGCTTGACCATTTGAGTTAGTGTGATGTGTGCTTTTCCACATGTGTTACATCTTTTTCACACTACGCTCGGTCTTGCATATCCACCATACACCATGTATTAGTCTTTGAGTTTTGAGTACACCAAAAAGTGTGATGATCATCTTGTAAAATAGAGTGTTACCTCTACCTGTGAGCATATTGAAAAGAGTCCAAAGTGGCCAATCAAAAGAGTCCAAAAGAGACCAATGAGAGAAAAAATATAAAAGAGACACAAAGGCCTCAAAAAGCAAAAAGCAAAAAAGAGAAAAAGAAAAAAAGAATATAAAATGAGAGAGGGGGCAACACTACTATCCTTTTATTCCACACTTGTGCTAGTAGCACCTACATCATTGTAGTGAGTTTTCATGCTTCATTAGTATAACTATGTGGGGACCAAACGTTATAGAACTTGGCTTGTATATTCCAACGATGAGCCTACTCAAGTGAGCTCTAGGTCTTCATGAGCAAGCAAGTTGGATGCACCCCCACTAGTTCCATTGGAGAGCTTCCATTCATATAGCTCTATGTGCATCCGTTGCATGGCAATCACTACTCCTCATTCAGTGTCTACTACGGGACTTCCTCTTGTCTTGTGGTTACCTCTTCCACTGTTTGAGCCTTTCTTTTTGGCCTTCCAAACCCCCATTATTATTCTCTTTGCCATAACCTCATGGTGCCAAGCCTTCTTCTTACTTGTATTAGTTGAGTGGACTACATAACAGTTGATAAGCTAAGTGGATGGATAAAGGACACTTGACTTGAGCTTGGCTATTTCTATTATTGACTGAATTTGATGCTTTGAAGATTGATTGACATTTTACATTGGAGACACAATTTACTATCCTTCTTTCTAAACCTTATGTATGGTTCCTTGTCTCCAACACGCCGATTCATGAAAAGTTCTAGCTTCTTTTAGCTAGCATTTGTTAATCATTGTTTGCTTAATGTCAACTTTAGACAATTGTTTTGGATCACCTTATTCACATCATGTGCTTTGCATTGCTATGTTGATCTAGATTGTGAGTTAGCATGTCTCCTAAGAAATTATTTGTTATCGTTTTACCTACTCGAGGACGAGTAGAACTAAGCTTGGGGATGCTGATACGTCTCCAACGTATCTATAATTTCTTATGATCCATGCTTGTTTTCATACCATTTGCTACATGTTTTGTTTACATCTTATAGCATTTTCTAGAACTAACCTAATAACAAGATGCCACAGTGCCAGTTCCTGTTTTCTGCTGTTTTCCCGTTTCAGAAAAGTACTTAAGGAAATATTCTCGGAATTGGACGGGACAAAAAGCAGCAGTCTTATAATTCAATGGACTACACGGAGCCCGAAGGAGAGGACCTGGAGGGCCGTGGGCCGGCCACACCATAGGGTGGCGCGGGACCCATGCCTGCCGCGCCACCAGGTGGTGTGGGGCCCACGGGAGCCCTCCGACGCCGCCCTTTCGCCTATATATTGCCCCGGACGCATAAAACCTAGACGGACCCGTCATATTCCAAAGAAACATCTGCAGTGCCGCCGCCATCGCCGACAAGTTTCGGGGGACAGAAGTCTCTGTTCCGGCACCCTGCCAGGACGGGGAAGTGCCCCCGGAGCCATCTTCATCAACTCCACCACCATCTTCAACGCCGTTGCTGACTCCCATGATGAGGAGGGAGTAGTTCTCCCTCGGGGCTGAGGGCCGTACCGGTAGCCATGTGGTCTATATCTCTCTCTCCCATGATGTGATCTATATGTGATCATGAGCTTTGCAATCTAGATGTTGTTATGTTACTCAAGTGGGCTTTATTTATGTAATCTCCGGAGACTCCTTGTCCCACGTGTGTAAAGGTGACAGTGTGTGCACCGTGTGGGTCTTTAGGCTATATTTTACAAGATACTTGTTCACTGATTTATTATTTGAGTTGGATGTCTCTATGAAATTGTGGTGTGTTAGTACCTCCTGTGAATGCTCATGGTCCAGTGTGGGGTATTCATTAGTACTTGGCAATATATGTTTGAGGCGTGCTTTTGCATTCCTACACAATGAATTAGTGTTCGTTATCCAGCCGGAGAATACTTCGGAGTAGTATATTGAAGTGCTTATATTTATATTCAATTATGATTGCATTGTTGAGAGTGACCACTGGTGAAAGTATGATCCCTAGGCCTTGTTTCTAAGCATTGAAACACCGTTTACAACAAGTTCTGCTACATGTTTGCTTGCTGCCATTTTTATTTCAGATTGCAATTACTACTTATAATCATCCATATTATTTGTATTTCACTATCTCTTCGCCGAACTAGTGCACCTATATATATATATATATATATATATATATAATTAGTGCACCCACAACGAAAAATTGACATAAAAAATGCAATTTTATGTCTCATAATAGTGTAAAAACCATAAATAATGCATATTTTATGTCATATTTTTTTACGTCATATCGATAATTTATTACGTTCTTCTTGACTTACGAGGTAATACAAAATTTACGTGACGTAAAAATCATTTACGGTTTAGAAGATATGGGGTGGGTGTAGAATAACTTATTCTACTCCCTGGGTGTCAAATAGCGCGTCTCTCTCTCTCTCTCTCTCTCTCTCTATATATATATATATATATATATATATATATATATATATATATATATATATATATATATATATATATATATCGTTTTTCACGAAAAAATTCGGCATGACCTTCCTAGAAATAGGAACTAAGAGGGAGTGCCAAAATTTGCCGAGACGGAAATTAATCAACATCCGGGCAAAATATGGGCAACTCATTTTAATTTCATATTTTCACACAACCACAACATGCACAATTTCACACATATATATAGTCAATTCCGGTAATTTCCGGTCAAATTTCGAAAAAAAAATATAGTTGATCTATCATAATTAGATGACCACGCGTACGAGATCGAGTCAAGTTCACCGAGAAAGTGGTGTGGAATGCTTGGAGCTTTGAGTCTTTGTGTTGGAGAGAGAGAGAGAGAGAGTGAGAGTGAGAGAGAGAGTTGGGCTAGATCTAGATCTAGAATAGTTGTGGAGGGAAATCCTTTGGTGGATATGATTTAGAGAGGGAGGTGAGGCTAAATCTATCAAGTAAATTAGTTTTTATTGGTTAAAACTAGTGGAAAATAACGGGGTGGGGTGGGGATTTAATGGGGTAGGTTTGAGCTAGTGTGAAGGGGAGAGTGAGGTGCAATTATGGAGTGAGGATGGGGTCTGGTCGAGTTGAAGTGGAACCTCCAGGTTACCACTGGTGAACTGGCAGCTTATTCGCCAGTGGTACTTAAAATACCGTTGGCGAACATGGTAAGTGAGGGCCCGGGCGACCCCAGCGGGGCCACCTACCACTGGCGAGCAGGAAAGCATGTTCGCCAGCGGTACATAACTTACCGCTGGCGAACAAGCTCCGTGTTCGCCAGCGGTAGGTGGCCCCGCTAGGGTCGCCCTGGTCACGCCCTTACCACTGGCGGACAGGGAATCGTGTTCGCCAGTGGTAGTGCAAGTACCACTGGCGAAGTGGAATTCATATTTGCCAGCGATATTTACCACTGGCGAATGTTTTTTTTTATTCGCCAACGAGAGCCCGGCGGCTATAGCCCTTTTCCTACGGCCTGAACCTGGATAGAACGTTGTGTCTCTCTATATGTGTGTGATTGCTACCCATGAACCCCTCCACCCAGCGTCGAGTTGAAGCCTTTCGAAGCCTCCAAACATCATGTGCCGAATCTCAAAAAGGAGGTGCCGAAAACCTCCGGTGTCCGTCCTCCACGACACAACATTGTGTGCATCCATAATGTCTCAGTTAATTGCGACATTATGTTGTTGTTGGAGACACCGGGTGTAATTGGTATCTTATTGCTATTAGTGTATTCCTTTTGTCAATGAAAGAATTGTGACCAGTTGATGAATGATCCATCGGTAGCATGCCTAGAAAATCCTCCAGAACATGATGTGGAACCTATGCTAGGCACTTATCAGTGCGGCTCCTTTTATCGCCATAGGTGAAACAAAGCCCTTTGGATTTGCGGAAGGAGCCGAGAGCTTCGAGTTTGTCATTCTAGCGAAGATTTTCAAACTTACTCGTATAGTCCAAATGATTGACCGGCTTGATCTTGTCAGGGGCAGTGCAGCCTCGATAGTTGGAGTGCGAAGAAGAGCGAGTATGTTGATGCTATCGCACATTCACCTTCTCCGTTTCCTGTAACTGAGTCAAGAGACTAGCAGTATCGACGTCTTACAGAAAATGTAGCAAAACAGAGGAATCTCGTTTGGAAAGCTAGTGATGAAACTAGGAACAAATAACACCTCACTATGCAAAAGGATCTGTTAAAGGTGAATAAATTTCCTCACTATGCTCGAGTTGCGCTGCTTCCTTGCTCACGGCCCAAGTGGTCGTTACAAACGTTTATGACCTACTGTGTGGTGTCATTATTTATATTCTATATGCGGCAGTCACAGGCTCACAGTGCGCTGTCTAAAGGTTGTGTCATGTACATTAAATAGCAGTTTAGATATGTTAAGCTGCATGTGATATGTTAAGAAGAAAAGAGAGATTTTTTATGTGGCTCCTAAACCGCAGACGCATCTATACAGCTGACAGATTGCTAGCTAGAGGTTGGCCATGTAGTGCTTTGTGCTCCCTTTGCGGCAATGCTCCTGAGACGGCGGATCATCTCATTTTGGGGGTGCCCCTTCTCACGGATGGTGTGGCGCACCGCTGCTAGGGACCATGGGCTCCCTTGCATCAACCCCCCAGATGGTACATCGATGACGGATATTTCTTTCTCAGCTTGGTGGGCCTCCATCCGTGGCACCGTTCCTGCGAGGGAGAGGACCGCTCTCGACGGAGTAGTGGCGTACACAGCTTGGTTCATATGGCGTGAGAGAAACAGTAGAATTTTGAGAACAAATATAGCTCTTTCGGCACTGTGGCTGGTTTGATTAGGAGTGCCTCGATGGCTCGAGCACTCGCTTTTGTTAGGGTTGTAGATGATGATCTTGGTTGATCTGCTAGCTGTTATCCCCATATTGTAAACTGTTACGTTTTTCTTCTTCTATATGATTGGGCAGTGCTCCTGCCGACGTTTCGAAAAAAAAGAAGAAAAGAGAGGCACTACGGGAAACGCACACGGCGTCGACGGCCAAATATCGGGGCCGTCGGCGTACAACCCGAGCTAGGGCAGCCGCGATCCCGGTCGTCGGCGTACATATCCCCGTCGGCGTAGTATGCACACGCCGACGGCAGCCGCGGCGTACCTAACGCCATCGGCGTACAAACGCCCGCCGTGACGGAGCAGGGACGGCCGTCTCGCTACGTTGAGACGCCGACGGCCTTACCGTCGGCGTACGTTTGAATTTAGACGCCGACGGCCACCGTCGGCGTATTTTTTTCTATTTTCCATTTACTATGAAATAATTCATATCTTTAAATTCGTAAATCAAAATTTAACAAATTAAATGTCTAAATCGATTAGAAAAATGAGAGGAATCCAAATATGACATCCATAAAATCTTTTTCACCATGCACATGACATTTTGAAACATATGTTTGGTACTAGCTTAATTAAAAAGTCATTTTTGACACTTAAAAAAATGGAAAATGATATTTACGAAAATATTTCGGAAATTGTTTTTGCCAATAATGTTTTCCATACCAAGACACCCCTATGTGTCAAGTATGGACACATTATCACAAACTATGGCATGAGGATGGCTATAACTTGGTCATTTGACGCGAAAGTTATAAATGTCTGTAGATGATAAACCTTTTTGTGAAGCATTTTTTTGAAATATTTGTCAAAACTCAAGTTTATCATTTTTAATAGCAACTAGTACACATAAAATTTCTCCATGCTAAAGGAATTTATTTTTTGAGTATTTTCTCAATTTCTTTTATTTTTGTGAAAAAACGGTCAAAATATTTCAGATAAACCTAAACCTAACCGTAACTTCGATCCAACAAAAACAGTCAAAGATCTCTAAAGAAAATATACATTTTGGATCTAAAAGTGATTTTTAAAAAAAATCATGACCAAACTATGCGGCACTCGTAGTTCAAATCAAACCTAATTACAGCGAAATCGGCAGAAACTTATCTGAAATATTTGAAATACCCAAGTATATTTTTATATCCAAATCCAAGGTTAAATGCACTTATAAGATGGTCTACTATTTTCTATCTATTTGTATGTTCCTCTTTCGGTGAGCCGTTTTGGTAGCTGCTTCACAAAAAAAGCCTGTTCTGACACTAAAAAAATGAAAAATGGGTTTTTTATTCAACGAAAACCCTAAACCCCTTAGTCAATACTATTCTACAACCAAGATACACCAGTATGTCAAATATTGGTTCATTCTGACATTTTTTGCTATGTTAATTGTTATACCCTATCTCATTTCAGTCGAAAACCATACATCTTTGTACCTCGTAGCTCATTTCTGTGAAGTTTTTTTTATAAAATCTTCATAACTCATGTTTATAATTTTTTCCATGTGGTAGGTCACATAAAAGGATGCCATGTGGAGGTTTTCCATTTTTTGATTTTTTTTTGAATTAGTTATGTCTAACCTAACCCGAAACCGAGACCGTAAACCCTAACGATAAACCTAAACCTAACCGTAACTTCGATCCAACAAAAACCGTCAAATATCTCTAAAGAAAGTATACATTTTGGATCTAAAAGTGATTTTTTTCAAAAAATCATGACCAAACTATGCGGCACTCGTAGTTCAAGTCAGACCCTTTTCCAACGAAATCGGCAGGAACTTATCTGAAATGTTTAAAATACCCAAGTATGTTTTTATATCCAAACCCAAGGTTAAATGCACTTATAAGATGGTCTACTATTTTCTATCTATTAGGATGTTCCTATTTCGGTGAGCCGTTTTGGTAGCTGCTTCACAAAAAAAGCCTTTTTTGACACTAAAAAAATGAAAAATGGGTTTTTTATTCAACGAAAACCCCAAACCCCTTAGTCAATACTATTCTACAACCAAGATACACCAGTGTGTCAAATATTGCCTCATTCTGACATTTTTTGCTATGTTAAATGTTATACCCTAGCTCATTTCAATCGAAAACCATACATCTTTTTACCTCGTAGCTCATTTATATGAAGGTTTTTTTTTATAAAAACCTCCATAACTCATGTTTACAATTTCTTCCAGGTGGTAGGTCACATAAAAGGATGTCATGTGAAGGTTTTCCATTTTTTTGATTTTTTTGAATTAGTTATGCCTAACCTATCCCGAAACCGAGACCGTAAACCCTAACAATTTTTTTGTTTTGACACTAAAAAATTAAAATTTGATTTCATTTTTTGAGCATTTTGCCAATTTCCAATAACTATCAAGGTTTTTGTGATGCAAAAGATGATATGGATGAAATATTTGAATTCCTCTCATTTTTCTAATCGATTTAGGTATTTAATTTGTCAAATTTCAATTTACGGATTTAAATATACGAATTATTCCATATTAAATGTAAAAAGAAAAATAATAAAGTAAAATTCATTTTATTGTTATTTATTCGAAATATACTATTACATAATCATTGTTACTTTACTAAAACAAATTTTTAAAATTTAAGATTGATAGGGTACTAATATTAGTAAGTTTTAATTTCTCATTGGGGTGGAGCAATGTGAGCATGGGTGACCGAACGGGAAGTTTGACCAGGGTAAGTACTTTGACATATAATTAAGTGTGCAATTAAGGATTAAGTATGTGACTAAGTTGAAAATTTCGAAATACAAATAAAAAGAGTTAAAAAAAGTTCAAAAAAAGTTCAAAAAAAATAAAAAATTAATAATAAAGAAATTCAAAAAAAAAAATATATATAATCGGCACTCATATATATAGTCGGCGTATAATGCGATGACGGAAACGGCCGGATGCCATCTTGTGGGGCCCACACCACATACGGCAACGGCCAAAGTACAAGAAGATTATAAATCCAGGATAGGGCAGGTTAGGCAGAAAAAAAACTAAAACACGTACAACTAAGATCGGTATCTCGAACAAGATAAGATTGTGCTCTCTCTCACCACAATAGTTAACTCTCCACATCAGCAATATGATTGGTGGCAGGGTTTAGATCCGGTCCAGCGTGGAGCATTCAAAACAAAACTAGCTCGATCGACGCAAAGCTAACTCGATCGTTATGATCTCGATCTCTGTAAAGATGCATGTCAACTCGACACCCCTCACATGCATGCTTAGTTGATCAAATTACTGTGAGATCCATCATTGGGATTAGCTAACTGGCCGTTAATACTGCAATTAACTTTTTGATCGGCAGAGTTTGAGAAGTTAAGTTAGACATAAGCCTGACAAGATGAAGACAATAAAAGAGGAAGTGGATGGTCAGGTATATTGTGGACTTGTCGTATACAACATGAAAGCCAATAAACGAGCAATTGGCCGGTCAGGCATATTTCAGAGTTGGTGTAAATTAGAGTTGAATCCCACCAGCCCTGTTCTCACGGATCCGGCCTAAAAGAAGATAAAAAGTTAAATTACACATAAGCCTCACAAGAGCCGATAAACGAGACAAGTGTCCGGTCAGGCATGCATATATAGGAGTTTGCATAAATAATGTTTGAATCCCACCTATCTTATTTATACGGATCCTATGCGAAAAAAGATAGAATCTATAATTACACAAAAGCCTGTAACCGAGCAAGTGGCCGCTTAGGAGTATTTTTGCATTAATTAGGGGTGAATCTCATGTATCTGATGTGCAAGAGATAAAAGGTTTAATTAGACACAAGCTTGAAAAAATGGAACCTATTACCTATATATACATGAGCAAGTGACCTTCGCATATTTCAGAATTGGTGTAAAATTACTTTTATTCAACACCTACGAGGTGTTCATTTTTCGAAATGGGGTATCCCCGGGCCTCTGCATCGGTTGATGCATGCAGTCTTTATTGCTTTATTAAATTTTAGTTGTTACAATGAATGATATCATGGGTCACACAAGATCGATACATGGATCAACCATCCAAACAACAATAAAAACATAAAACAACACTGTATTGACATGTAATCCTGAGATTAATACGCCAGCTACACTTGACCGTAGGTACAATGCTTAATTAGACAGTAGCCTGAGAAGAGAAAGTCTATAAATAAGTAAGTGGCAGGTTAGTGACTGAGTAATTAAATTCTCGATATGTAGAGCTTGACAAGTTACTACAGTACGATCTAGACAGTCAGTCAGTCGTGCAGCAACAGCTAGTAGCTAATTAATGTGTTATTTTATGGTGATCCAAATCTGTTTCTATAAGTGAGAAGGCTAACGACGGAGCGAAGCGAGGCCCGTCGCCGGTAGGCTTGGGCCGAAGCTGAAGGTATGCCCCGAGACAGGGGGACTGCCGGGGGTGCGGGGGCGCTGCCCCCGCGGTACGGTACGAGTTGTAACCGACCAGGACACCTATTGTTGCCGACCTAGTTTAGGTCAGGACCACTATAAATACGTCTTGTAAGCCGCCGCCGGAGATAAGCCACACATTGTAAATCCCGGCGCATTTGTAACCTCACCCTGAAATAGTGAAGTATTGCTGGCTGGCGCCCGTGGTTTTCTCTCTTCCTTGTTGGAAGGGTTTTCCACGTTAAAATCTCGTGTCCCCCGTTGGTTTGATCTTGCTTAATTTCATCGTTGTTTTGCTATCGTTTGTAACAAGTGGTATCAGAGCATTGGTTAAAGATTAGGGTTTTGCGATGGCATCAATGAAGTTTGATCTACCGTTGCTAGACTACAAGACGAGGTTTTCTCTGTGGCAAGTGAAGATGCGTGCGATCCTCTCGCAGGCTTCGGATCTTGATGAGGCGCTGGATGCGTTCGGAAAGAAGGACGCGAAGGAGTGGACTCCTGAAGAAAAGCGCAAGGATCGTAAGGCTTTGTCATTAATTCAACTTCATCTATCTAATGATATTTTGCAAGAGGTGCTGCAGGAGAAATCTGCGGCAGCGTTATGGCTTAAGCTGGAGTCGATCTGCATGTCCAAGGATCTAACCAGCAAGATGCATGTGAAGATGAAGTTGTTCTCGCACAAGATGCAGGAAGGTGGTTCTGTGATGAACCACTTGTCGATCTTCAAGGAGATCGTGGCCGACCTAGTGTCGATGGAGGTAAAATATGATGATGAAGATTTAGCTCTTCTGTTGTTATGTTCGCTGCCTAGTTCTTTTACAAATCTGCGAGATACCATATTGTTGAGCCGCGATGATCTAACCCTCGCGGAAGTATATGAGGCCCTGCAGACCAGGGAAAAGATGAAAGGTATGGTGCAGACTAACGCATCACCCTCCAAGGGCGATGCATTGCAGGTTCGAGGCAGGCCTGAGCAGCGAGATAACAACTACAACAACAACAACAGAGATAAGAGCAGAGGCCGTTCAAAGTCCAAAGGACGAGACAAGTTCTGCAGGTATTGTAAGAAAACCAATCACACCATTGATGATTGCTGGAAGGTGCAGAACAAGGAGAAAAGGAACGGTACTTACCAACCGAAGAATAAATCTGACGGTAATGGCAATGGTAAGGTTGCTGTTCTTGCTGGTGATAATAGTTCTGATGTGAATGCTTAGCTGTTTTTGCTGCATGTGTTACCCGTGATGATGAGTGGATTCTTGATACTGCTTGTTCGTTTCATATTTGCTGTAACAAAGATTGGTTCAGTTCTTATGAGATTGTGCAGACTGGAGATTTCATGCGTGTGGGGAACGACAACAAATGTCATATTGTTGGCGTTGGATCTGTTCAGATCAAGACCCATGATGGGATGACACGCACGCTGACGGGAGTGAAACACATACCATCTATGGCGAGAAACTTGATCTCGCTGAGTACCCTTGACTGTGACGGGTACAAGTATGCCGGAGAGAATAAACGCCTGAAGGTATCGAAAGGTTCTCTTATTGTTATGGTTGGTGATATGAATTCTGCCAAGTTATATATTCTTAGAGGTAGCACTTTGTCTGGTACTGCTGCTGTTATTACTAATGATGATCCAAGTACAACTAACCTTTGGCACAAGCGACTTGGACATATGAGTGAACTTGGTATGGCAGAATTGGCCAAGAGAGAACTGCTGAAGGACTGCAATATGAGTAAGTTGCCGTTCTGTGAACACTGCGTGTTTGGTAAGCATAAGAGAGTTAAGTTCAATGCTTCCGTTCATACCACTAAAGGTACATTAGATTATGTACATGCTGATTTGTGGGGACCTTCACGTAAGCCCTCTTATGGTGGTGCTCGTTATATGCTTACTATTATTGATGATTACTCTAGAAGAGTTTGGCCTTATTTTATGAAAAATAAAGATGATACTTTTGCTGCTTTTAAAGAGTGGAAAGTTATGATTGAAAGGCAAACTGAGAGGAAGGTGAAGTTGCTTCGTACTGACAATGGTGGCGAATTTTGTTCGTATGAATTTGATGATTATTGCAGGCAGGAAGGCATTGTCAGGCATCACACCATCCCATACACACCTCAGCAGAATGGTGTAGCGGAGCGGATGAACAGGACTATCATCTCCAAAGCTCGCTGCATGTTGTCCAACGCCCACATGAACAGGCGTTTTTGGGCTGAGGCTGCCAACACCGCCTGCTACTTGATCAATAGGTCACCGTCCATTCCCCTTGACAAGAAAACTCCTATTGAGGTATGGTCTGGTGAGCCGGCTGATTATTCACAATTGAAAGTTTTTGGTTGCACTGCCTATGCTCATGTTGATAATGGAAAGTTAGAGCCTAGAGCTGTTAAGTGCTTATTTCTTGGTTATGGTTCCGGAGTGAAAGGATATAAGTTGTGGAATCCGGAAACTAAAAAAACTTTCTTCAGCCGGAGTGTTGTGTTTAATGAATCTGTTATGTATTAGGACAGTCTGACTACTGATGTTGTGCCAGATTCTTCTGATAAGGACGAACCACAGGTTCATTTGCAGGTGGAGCAGATGGAGCACCTAGATGAGGAGGTAACAGAAACTGTTGATGAGGAGATTGTGCAAACCTCACCTCCTGTTTTGCAGCAACCGTCCATTGCTGCTGATCGGCCAAGGAGAAATATTGTTCCCCCTAACCGATTAATTGAAGAATGTGATGTTGTTTATTTTGCTCTAAGTTGTGCTGAACAGGTGGAGCATGAGGCTGAACCAGCTACATACACTGAAGCTATTGCTTCGGTTGATCGTGACAAGTGGATTGGTGCAATGCACGAGGAGATGCAATCACTTGAGAAGAATGGCACATGGGATGTTGTGCGCTTGCCTAAACAAAAGAAGGCCGTCCGCTGCAAGTGGATCTTCAAGAGAAAGGAAGGTTTGTCTCCTAATGAGCCTCCAAGGTTTAAGGCAAGGTTTAGCTAAAGGTTTTAGCCAAATTCCCGGTGTGGATTATAATGATGTGTTCTCCCCGGTTGTCAAGCATAGTTCTATTCGTACATTCTTCAGTATTGTTGCTATGCATGATCTTGAGCTTGAGCAGTTAGATGTGAAGACTGCATTTTTGCATGGAGAACTTGAGGAGGAGATATATATGGACCAACCAGAAGGGTTCATAGTGCCTGGTAAGGAGGATTTCGTGTGCAAGCTAAAGAAGTCCCTTTACGGTTTGAAACAATCTCCTCGACAGTGGTATAAAAGGTTTGATTCTTTTATGATGTCACATGGCTTTAAGAGGTCTGAATATGATAGCTGTGTGTACATTAAATTTGTTGATGAATCGCCTATATACTTACTGCTATATGTTGATGATATGTTAATTGCTGCCAAGAGCATGAAAGAAATCACTACATTGAAGAAACAGTTGAGTAGTGAGTTTGAGATGAAGGATCTTGGTCCTGCTAAGAAAATTCTAGGTATGGAAATTTCAAGAGACAGAAAATCTAGATTGCTATTTCTTAGTCAGGAGAATTATATTAAGAAAGTTCTTCATCGCTTTAACATGCATGATGCAAAGTCTGTTAGTACGCCTATTGCTCCTCACTTTAAGTTGTCTGCATTGCAATGTCCTAGTACTGATGAAGATATTGAGTACATGTCTCGAGTTCCATATTCTAGTGCTGTTGGTTCCTTAATGTATGCCATGGTGTGTTCTCGACCTGATTTGTCCTATGCTATGAGCTTGGTCAGTCGATATATGGCTAATCCTGGTAAAGAACATTGGAAAGCTGTTCAGTGGATTTTCAGGTACCTTCGCGGCACATCCAACGCTTGCTTGAAGTTTGGCAAGACTGGTGAGGGACTCGCAGGCTATGTGGATTCAGATTTTGCTGCCGACTTCGATAAGAGGAGGTCCCTCACAGGTTATGTATTTACTGTTAGTGGATGTGCTGTTAGTTGGAAGGCTACCTTGCAGGGTGTTGTTGCACAATCTACTACTGAGGCTGAGTACATGGCTATTGCTGAAGCATGCAAAGAATCTGTTTGGTTGAAAGGTCTGTTTGCTGAGCTTTGTGGAGATGATACTTGTATTAACCTGTTTCTGTGACAGTCAAAGTGCCATTTACCTTACTAAGGATCAGATGTTCCATGAGAGAACAAAGCACATTGATGTCAAATACATTATGTGCGTGATGTTGTTGCACAAGGTAAGCTGAAGGTATGCCCCGAGACAGGGGGACTGCCGGGGGTGCGGGGGCGCTGCCCCCGCGGTACGGTACGAGTTGTAACCGACCAGGACACCTATTGTTGCCGACCTAGTTTAGGTCAGGACCACTATAAATACGTCTTGTAAGCCGCCGCCGGAGATAAGCCACACATTGTAAATCCCGGCGCGTTTGTAACCTCACCCCGAAATAGTGAAGTATTGCTGGCTGGCGCCCGTGGTTTTCTCTCTTCCTTGTTGGAAGGGTTTTCCACGTTAAAATCTCGTGTCCCCCGTTGGTTTGATCTTGCTTAATTTCATCGTTGTTTTGCTATCGTTTGTAACATAATGTGCTTTGAATCAGGGTATCCACGCCAATGTCATCATGATATTATCAATGACGTGTTATATTATGTATTCGAACTCGTAAACAGTGGTGAAGCATAGGATGGTGCAAGCAGCTGATTGAGCAAGGAAGGAGCAACTCAATGAAGATTGATGCAATGTCTACCAGTCACTCATGTAACAACAAGCTAATTAATGTGCCTTGATCAGGTGTATCTACATTGTCGATGCCAATCTCTTCAGATATATGCGTGACCGATGGAGCATATTTAAATATGATAGACATTGGCGAGGTTGATCATGTCGTCAGAGAACGGCATAGCCTCACTCTGGCACAATTTCTTGTAGATGTTTCATTAAGAAGCACCAAGCACTCGTTGGGTGATATCACTAGTACAAAACTGTCTAGTAAGTTTTTTTTTACCTTAGAGTTTGTTTTTTAAATAAAATTCAATCCAACTTCAAACATTTCCTCCACATCCTATTATTCGCGGAAAAGCCAACGTAATGAAATAAACTGATGTAATTATATATCATACCAGCCGGTTTATAGGAGGAACCGACTCCACGGTAACTCAAAGTCGGTATCTACAACAAACCCGCTGGAAGGGCAAGATAGAAGGGTTGGCATAAATTAGGGCTGAATGTCCACATATATACCATGTGTTCACAAATCTGATAGTACAAAAATATAAGGTTTAGTTAGACAACATGAAGCCTAGCAAGTGGCGGGTCAGGCATATTTAGGAGTTGGCGCAAATTAGGGTTGAATTCCAAATTGTCCTGTGTTCACGGATCTAAAATGAAACAAGATAGAAGGTTTAGTTACACAGAATCCTAAGACATTTTTTTGAGTTTTAAAGCAGTCGATCTTTCTACCCGATTAGATAGAAGAAAAAGTTATGTACACATAGTTTTTCCAAGTTCCAAAAGACTTGGACGAGGAATTATAGAACCATGGATTAAAACCTAAATTGCGCCTCCGGGGTCTTGAGTGTGGGCAAATGCCCTCTCCTCGATCTCCTCCCGCACTAGGTGCACGCGCCACCGTGGTCAGCTGGAGTGCCGTGTTTCTGAAAATGAAGCCCGTAAACGAGCTAGCTAGTGGCCTGTCAGGCATATTTAGGAGTTGGCTTGAATTAGTGTTGAATCCAACATGTCCTGTGTTCACGGATTTGATATTATAAAAGATGGAAGATTTAACTACAAAGAAGCCTGACAACATGAAGTCTATACACGAAAGTGTCTAGCCAGGCATAGTAAAGAGTTAGCATAATTAGTGTTGAATCTCACCTGCCATGTGAGAATGACTATAATATGAAATCAGATAAAAGGTTTATATTAGACACCGCATAATCGATCGGCAGATTTTGATAGGTTAAGTAAGATCTACACAGTCAGTTAGTAGCTAAGTAATGTGCCTTTATTCGCAAAAAAGAGCTAAGTAATGTTAGTGCATCGGCGCCAATGTCTTCATGATTATATTGACCGACGAGTTATTTATGCATTCAAAATCGTAACAGAATGCAATGACAAAAGAGAAAACAACTTGAATTAGCCAAAACTAGACAAGTCGCAAGCCGTAACGACCATGTGGTATCTCCGCGGGTGTTTACAAGAGTTGGTAAATAAAAAGATTAATTTTCAACAAGGGTACACTAAAAAAATACCATAGGTCTGACAAGTTACACCACAGCCGCTCCAGCAATCTGGCGCATGCAGAGCGGTAGCGGTTATTTAAGTGATACAAAGTTTCATATTGTTCAAATAAGGAAATGAGCATCTTCTATGATGTGTATAGATGCAATTGTTTTAACCTAACAATGTGAAACTATGCAAATTGTTTTGGTCGAGTGCAACTATGCCCTAATCGTAACAAGAGTAAGGTAGTAGCGGATTTATCTGCACTGTTTATGTTTCTCGCAAGGTCAATTAGCAGGGCCGGGCTCAGACGCGCATGATAGGAAAAAGGCCCTCGGCTAAACCAATAGACAGGCATAAAGGCCCATGACTCTTGGAGATTTGGAGTCAGGTCTGACTCACCTGGGCCGCTGGACGCCAGGACTCATGTTAACTGTAACAAGAGTTTGGATCTGTTTGTTTGAGCTAGCTGTGGGTAGTTGTGGCTGGCTGTGGTGTTGCGGATAGAAAACTGTTGTGCAGGAAAAACGGTTTTTCTGAGTATTACTGTTTGGCAACTAAGTTGGCAGTTTGGTTGTAAATTGCCGAATTGTCTGAAATAACATCAGTGATGAAACGAGGAACAAAGCACCCCTCACTATGCAAAAGGATCTGTTAATGGTGAATAAATTTCTTCACGGGCTGGGCTCGAGTTGCGCTGCTTCCTTGCCCACGACCCAAGTGGTCGTTACAAACGTTTATGGCCTACTGTGTGGTGTCATTATTTATATTCTATGCGGCAGTCACAGTGCACTGTCTAAAGGTTGTGTTATGTACATTAAATAGCAGTTTAGATACGTTAAGCTGCATGTGATATGTTAAGAAGAAAAGAGAGGCCGTAAACAGCCAAAGTACAAGAAGATTATAAATCTAGGATGGGGCAGGTTAGGCAGAAAAAAAAAACTAAAACACGTACAACTAAGATCGGTATCTCGAACAAGATAAGATTGTGCTCTCTCTCACCACAATAGTTAACTCTCCACATCAGCAATATGATTGGTGGCAGGGTTTAGATCCGGTCCAGCGTGGAGCATTCAAAACAAAACTAGCTCGATCGACGCAAAGCTAACTCGATCGTTATGATCTCGATCTCTGTAAAGATGCATGTCAACTCGACACCCCTCACATGCATGCTTAGTTAATCTAATTACTGTGAGATCCATCATTGGGATTAGCTAACTGGCCATTAATACTGCAATTAACTTTTTGATCGGCAGAGTTTGAGAAGTTAAGTTAGACATAAGCCTGACAACATGAAGACAATAAAAGAGCAAGTGGATGGTCAGGTATATTGTGGACTTGTCGTATACAACATGAAAGCCAATAAACGAGCAAGTGGCCGGTCAGGCATATTTCGGAGTTGGTGTAAATTAGAGTTGAATCCCACCAGCCCTGTTCTCACGGATCCGGCCTGAAAGAAGATAAAAAGTTAAATTACACATAAGCCTCACAAGAGCCGATAAACGAGTCAAGTGTCCGGGCGGGCATATATAGGAGTTTGCATAAATAATGTTTGAATCCCACCTATCTTATTTTTATGGATCCTATGCAAAAAAAGATAGAATCTATAATTACACAAAAGCCCATAAACGAGCAAGTGGCCGCTTATGAGTATTTTTGCGCTAATTAGGGGTGAATCTCATGTATCTGATGTGCAAGAGATAAAAGGTTTAATTAGACACAAGCTTGAAAAAATGGAACCTATTACCTATATATACATGAGCAAGTGACCTTCGCATATTTCAGAATTGGTGTAAAATTACTTTTATTCAACACCTACGAGGTGTTCATTTTTCGAACTGGGGTATCCCCGGGCCTCTGCATCGGTTGATGCATGCAGTCTTTATTGCTTTATTAAATTTTAGTTGTTACAATGAATGATATCATGGGTCACACAAGATCGATACATGGATCAACCATCCAAACAACAATAAAAACATAAAACAACACTGTATTGACATGTAATCCTGAGATTAATACGCCAGCTACACTTGACCATAGGTACAATGCTTAATTAGACAGTAGCCTGAGAAGAGAAAGTCTATAAACGAGCAAGTGG
The DNA here is from genome assembly GCA_012064385.1 of Puccinellia tenuiflora. Taxonomy (NCBI): domain Eukaryota; kingdom Viridiplantae; phylum Streptophyta; class Magnoliopsida; order Poales; family Poaceae; genus Puccinellia; species Puccinellia tenuiflora. The sequence continues at coordinate 227,687 of QRDG01002276.1, forward strand.
CAGGTTAGTGACTGAGTAATTAAATTCTCGTTATGCAGAGCTTGACAAGTCTTGGAGAGTTGGAGTCAGGTCTGTCTCACCTGGGCCGCTGGACGCCAGGACTCGTGTTAACTGTAACAAGAGTTTGGATCTGTTTGTTTGAGCTAGCTATGGGTAGTTGTGGCTGGTTCTGGTGTTGCGGAGAGAAAACTGTTGTGTAGAAAAAACGGTTATTCCGAGTTTTACTGTTTGGCAACTAAGTTGGCAGTCTGGTTGTAAATTGCCGAATTGTCTGAAATAACATCAATCATTAGAACGTTTATGTTTTCCGATATAAGTGTAACAAATAACATATGGATGATCGAAATTAAAAAATATGGATCACTATATTGTACCATTAATACATAAGAATTTGGCTGGTTGCCTAGCTGAAATTGAAGTTAGAGATCAGCTTTGTAGTTTTTGTGGAGGCTTTGTAATTACTTAGAGAGAAATTGATAGGTTTTAGTGTATACTTAGAGAGCAATTGGATAGAGAAACCTTGTAGCGTCGAGATATTCCAACTAGATTCGATAGGTTTTGAAAAAAAAAATGATTTTAAAACTATTAATAGAATCGTACCCCGGATTACAGTATAAGTATATATAATTTGATTTTTAGTGTATACTTTTGTGGAATGAACGTGCTTCCGATTTTTCACAAACGTATTACCGAAAGTGCGATATAAGTCTACTCTGATTTCCAATGTAGACTTTTGCTGTATGGACATATTTTCAAAATTTTGACGGGCGTAATTCCAAATATGATTTTCACATGCAGCATGGATATGGTTTAACCCTCAACTCGAGCATACTTCCGAGTTAGTCCAGACTTCCTCCGCGCTTTCACGATCGGGTAATCGGCACGAAGGCACTTTGCAAAATCGGTAAAATTAATTTGAAATCTGATAAAGGGCCGGGGCAAATTGATCCGACGAGTATACTAAAAAAAAATACTACACTATATGAAAAAATTGAAGATGTACGACGCATCAAAAATATTATGGTAAAAATGGATTTGTAGCGCCAAATATAATAAGAATGCTATTCTACGAAAATACATATGACAAATTAAAACAAGAGATTTATGAAAATACCTTGAAGCTTGTAAAGCATAACCGGAAAAAGAAATAATGAGAAATCCCGCAAAAAAAATTATTTTATTTTAGCTGGACCAAAATGTATGATCAACCTGAATATACGATTTTTCCTATAGGTCCGGGTAACTTATAGGAAAATGCTAACAATCATCCAGGGGACAAACGTCTCGCTAGCCTCCCGACGCACGTCCGTTGGATGAGACTGGATCGTGCAAACATGCCTCTCCCTGACCACACCAGCCCACCGCCCCGTGGAGAGAAAATATTTGTGGACTTATCTGCTCGTTCCCCACATCTTCTTTCTCCACCCCATGTTCCTCGCTCCCGATCCGAGATCCGCCTCCTGCGCACACCACTGTCGCTCCACTCCTCACCAGCCCACGTGCGTGACGTCGCGCCGTCTCTCTCCCCGGTCGTCCTCTGCCGAGCACGTGGGCCACGTGCTCCGGCCTCGCGTCGTCCACCTCCCATCCCCTGCTCTGACGACCACTCGCCGCAAACGAGGATCCTTAGTCTTGGCTTCCTCCACGAGCTCTGACCGGGCCGGATCCGCCACAACCATGGCCGTGCACCCTCATGTGCGGCGTGCCTCCCGCTGGAGACCGGGCTCGATGGTGCCGCTGC